>OX638368.1:51619270-51674861 GCA_951812925.1 Calliopum simillimum
GATTTCTTCGTTGTGTTTCAATATTTTCCGAAACTTTTGGACCCTTTTCGATATATTGAATATTTTTCGATATATGTATTTGGACTTTCACCGATTTCTTCAATGTTTTCCAATAACTTTGGGCTTTTACCGATATGTAGGATGTTTTTCGACATTTTTGGACTTTAACCGATATTTTATAAGTTTTTCGAAATTTTTTTTTTTTTATTTCACAATTTTTCGAAACTTTTGAACTTCTTTCGATATATGTATTGGATGTTTTTCGATATATGTATTTGAACTGTTACCAATATATAGGATGTTTTCTGATAAACTTGGACTTTATCCGATTTCTTCGATGTGTTTCAATGTTTTTCGAAACTTTTGGATCTTTCTCGCTTTATTTGGACTTTTACTGATTTTTTTATACATATTATTTATTGATTTGAATCGTTCGCATAGAAGAACTTAGTCTTTAACATGTGTGTTGATGTCCTATGAAATTTCAACTGGCCCCTTATTAATTACTTTTACACCAGTCCGGGACTAGTTGTGGTATGGAGTAGTCGTATAGTTATATTTTTTTTTATTAATTTGAATTTATATTTTTTTAAAACAAATTAAATAACGTTAAATTGCATTCGTAACAGCATTAACAAAAATGAATTCATTAATTTAATTTTTTCCACAATTTATTTTGACACACAATTCAAGTGACATAAAACACGATATATTTCAAAAGCAAAAAACGAAAATTTTAATGTGTTTTCGTTACGATTCAAATTTATTTGCCCCTACCAACTACAAACTGATATCAAACTGGCCCGCACTGCATCCCTTTTTTACTAGTTTCGGGCTAGTACTAACCATGAACTAGTAGTTTTTGTAGACTGTCTCATATTTTTACTGCAAGGTCATGAAATGAACAGAGTTGTATTTTAAAATTTTGACAGTCTAGGCCTTTTGGGAGCAAAATAATACAGTCTTAAACTGAAATCATAAGAATGCCGCCAAAGCAGAGTTTTATCATGAAGCTAAAGTGGAAAAAAAGCGTAAAAGTTGCATGATTCTTTTGAATATGAAGAGCTTTGTAATTTTTTGTAGAATATTTTTCTGAAACAATTCAACCCATTATAACCTAGTTTTTGAAAAAAAAAGACCCATAAAAACAGGATATAATAGGTTCATTATTCTAGAAAATTTTGTCATGTATGATTTCATTATGACAACATGTTTTATCCAAAACGTAGTTTAAAGTTTTACACTAGAGTGATATTTCGAAAATACATTTCTTGTGTGTTTTAAGCTAAAACTAGTAAGGGTGGTATGTTTGGCCTGGCCAAAAACTAAATACCCTACACTGCATTTCAAGTATATTATTAAACACTTAGTTGATAAATACTATTCTTGTACAATTACTATAAGTTTTTATTAAAAAAAATTTTTTATTCTTCCGTAACTTCTAGGAGAGTATAAGAACAAATAGCTTATATGGGAAGTGCCACGCCCTCGTCACCAGGCTTACCTAGATTTTGCGTAGAGCTTGCATTTACTATTTGAGTAAAATTCAGTTAGGTTTTCATAAAAAAATCTCTCAATATAGCATTTTGAAACTTTCGTTTGTATGGGAGGTGCCACGCCCTCTAGTTCTACTTCGCCTACTTTTTGCACAGAGTTTGAAATTAATGTTCTTAGACTTTAGGTCAAATTTGGTTGGATTATCTCTAAAAACACTCTCGGGTTATCATTTTGAAACTTTTGATTGCCACGCCCTATAATCCTACTTTGTCTACTTTTTGCTTAGAGTTTGCAATTAATGTTCTTAGTGTTTGAGTGAATTTAATTGGACTATCTTAAAAAACACTTTCAGTATCACATTTTGAACTTTTGCTTACATGGAAGGTGTCACGCCCTCTTGTCCGAATTCGCCTAGTTTTTGCTCAGAGCTTGTACTTACTTTCCCTAGTATTTATGTGTATTTTGCTTATATTATTGCAAATAGTGCTTTTTGTATTGCATTTTGAATATATTTTTTGTATGGGCGGTAGGCGTGTCAGTTGACCGATTGCGCTCATTTTCAATCGCTTTGTATTTTCATATAGATTTTTCCCTTTTTTCATAAATTGGTTTTTTGATACCAATATGTTTTTGTGGGGGCTGAAATACCTTCTCTTCAAAGGATCGTAATTAAATGTATTTCATTTTCACTTTTCCCTGTAGCTTCGCCATATTCCTGAAAACAACGTTTTCTCCAACTCAAAGCAAGGATATCTCGGAATCTTGCAAGTACATATATTGACAATTCTGAGGATGCAGTTGCAAATAAAAAGTTCATTCCAATTTTTTATGGATACAATATTTGCCAATTGTCATGATCATATGAATGGGTTTATTTGAAAGTGGAATAAGTCCAATTCCGGAAAAATTGAGCTTATGGTAGTTATAGCTAGCTATATATGTCCTCTTTCTATATTGAAAATTACAGACTCGTTAGACTACGATTTCATCAAAAATTACTCAAAAGAACTTTTCATGAAAAACATTTTTACAAAAATGATTTTTTTGAAAGTGGAATAAGTCCATTTTTTCATCTACTGCTATGCAGAAGATTTTGCTTTTAAATCAATTTAAAAATATTGGCAAGCGTTATTAAACCGGTGTTAAGTGTTTACCACTGTAAATTAATCAAATTTTGTTATGCTGTAAAAATTTTTACAAGTGTAATAGAAAATAGTGGAGTTTTTTTGGTCTGAATCGACTTATTCCACTTTCATTTATAATAAATTTAAAAATTTGTTATACTTTTGTATGACTTATTCCATTTTTACTCACAAAATATTTTGTAAATTAAAGCAAAGGAAAATTAAAACTTAGAAAAATTTTACTTTAAAAACTGTTGTTGTTTCTTTTCTTTTCTTTTTGCTCAAGTAGGGCTCTGAAAATTAGTTACAACAACAACAAAAACAAAAAGTTCATGTCGAACCTACTTTCGGAGATATAGCTATCGGAAGATTGAGATATATCTTTTATAAAAATTATTATAAGTTGGGAACCCCTGAAAGTATTTTAATAATATAAGTGTCATACAAAAGACATGTTAGTTAGCTACAAAATTGATCTGCAAAAAATTTTAATCTGAGTCGTGGTTTTAGAGATATTGCAAATTTTCAGAAATTTTGACCATTTTTTTTGTTTTAAACCACAAATTTTCCAAAAACTGTATCATTAATGCATAGTTTTAGTAACATATTATAAAAGCTTAATTTATTACCATTCATTTGACATGTAACTTGTACTTGAGCTCTTGCATTACGTATTTTTTTTATAGGAAAACAAAAAAGTCAGTTATTGGAAAACATCGGAAGAGTCTACAGGAATCGGAATTAATCGAAAACTATCTAAAAACATCGTTATTGTTGTTTATATCGCTGCTATTGTTATTTTTGTAGTTGGTATTATTGTCGTTCTTGAAATTTTTACCTAAATTTCATGAAAATTTCTTTGGTTCACTTTTTTGTTTTCCTTTAAAAAAGTATGATAATGCAGGAAATCAGGTACAAATTACATGTTGAATGAAAGCAAATAATTTGAACTTGTATAATATGTTACTAAAATTATGCATTAATGATACAGTTTTTGGAAAAATAGTGGTTTAAAACAAAAAAAAATGGTCAAAATTTCTGAAAATCTGCAATATCTCTAAAACCACGACTCGGATTGAAATTTTTTGTAACTTGATTTTGTAGAAAGTTAACATATCTTCTGTATGACACTAATATTATTAAAATCCTTTCAGGGGTTCCCAACTTATAATAATTTTTATAAAAAATATATCTCAATCTTCCGATGGTTATATCTCCGAAAGTAGGTCCGACAAGAACTTTTTGTTTTTGTTGTTGTTGTAACTAATTTTTAGAGCCCTACTTGAGCAAAAAGAAAAGAAAAGAAACAACAACAGTTTTTAAAGTAAAATTTTTCTAACTTTTAATCCTTTGCTTTAATTTACAAAATATTTTGTGAGTAAAAATGGAATAAGTCATACAAAAGTATAACAAATTTTTAAATTTATTATAAATGAAAGTGGAATAAGTCCTTTCGGACCAAAATAACTCGACTATTTTCTATTACACTTGTAAAAATTTTTACAGCATAACAAAATTTGATTAATTTACAGTGGTAAACACTTAACACCGGTTGAATAACGCTTGCCAATATTTTTAAATTAAGTCGTACGCAAACCCTTTAATATCTCAATTTATGAAAAAGTGGACTTATTCCACTTTCAAAAAAACCCATTCATATATCGCTCTAATAAATATAACGATTGAAGTTGAGATCCTCTTAGTTTTCAGACATTCTTAAAATTTATAGTTTTGACTTCTATTAGGGATCCTTTTAATTTTTTTGTTTTTTGGTATCTTATTAAAATTTCTTATTTTAATCTCAGAGAGTTCAAATTTTGGTTTCTCATGTATTCAATAGCTTAACACATGGCCGACTGATGTTTATCTTAACTTTATTCTAAGGAATAGATTATTATAGCTGCTTTCTATTGAAGAAGCCCTTTTTCCTTCTGTGACAAGACAGGATGCTTGTCCCTACCCTCTTACTTCCATTCTATTGTGGACAGCCGCTAATGAACTGATTTGTCATCTTTCAAAAGCTAATTGAAACATCAAATTAAGCGACATAACAAAGAAATGCGGCCAGCTATCGCCAATTTTGTGGCTGCTTTTGGTAACTCCAGATATACCAAGGCAGCAAGTACAAATGCACCCAACGGATAGAGCGAATTAAAGGAGGAAAAAAATAAAAATAAAAGAAAAAATATGAAACAAACACAAAGAAAGCAGTAAAATATAAGCATGCCGTAGCACGCCATTGAGCGCGCGCCGCATGAGACACCCTCGTATTAAAGCCAGAGCCAGGAGAAAAACACCAGCAATAAGGACTATTAAATTTAAAAAAAATGTTGAAGCAAAAGTAAATATTAAATTAAGGGAATTGTATGAAATTTTATAGCAAAGCATATAAAATGCAGCTATGAACTGAAAATGAGAAGCGAATTAAAAAGTGTAGTACCACAGGTTAAGCGTTCATCATTCATTCGCTTCTATCATAAAAGAAAACCTATGGATAAGGTAAGAATTATCGAATTATTTTAAATCAAAAATTTGATAAATCAGCAGGATACTTAAAGTTAAATTATAAAATATAACTTAAAGTAAAAGTTTCATAAAATTTTGAATTATACTTTAAATGACCCAGCGTATATTGAATGTAAAAATCTAAGATCATCAAAATATTACAAATAAAATTTTCCAAACAGTTCAGCAGTGTGAAAGTAAAAATTTAATGAAACATACGGATATTCAAAACAAAAAGTTTAAGAAAAATTCAAAAGCTACGTGAAAGGACATTAAAATGTGTACAATGATATTTCGAAAAAATTCAGTGCCATGATGGACGAAAAATGTTTGGCTTTTGTAGCCATTCAGGAGCCATGGGTTTCTAAAGGCCTCATAAAGGCCTTTCCACAAGAACATGTAAGTTAAACATGTAATCAATAAACATATTAAATTTCTTCCCATTTCAGAGCTCATCCAAAGGGACCTGTGCCTTGTGCCAGAGGGAAGAAAAACTTAGTCCTGGCTTTTCTCTACCTCCCAGGCGATTCGGAATACTGCCACAGCAAAAACCTCCAGTGGGTGGTATGCTCCGATGCCAACGCACACCACACGGTATGGGGCAGCATGGATACAAATAAGATTGGGTGAGTCTATCTTTGATATTATTACTGCAAACAACTTAGTGGTAGCAAACAGTGGCAATAAATCCACTTTTGTAAATGCCGTTAGGAGAGAGGTTTTAGATCTTACCCTAGCTAGTACTTTCATCTCTAATAACGTCTCTAACTGGAAAGTGCTGGATGAAATCTCTTAATCGGATCATCATCATATAAGCTTTGATCTGAGGGGTGATAAAGAAGACACCTTTGCAGTAAGAGACGTTGTATGTATGTATTCTCCTTTAACTCCTAGGAGGAGCATAGGGCCAATATGAAACATCTCCATTCGTCGCGATCCTTTGCGATGACTTTGATCTCTTGCCACGACTTTCCTTTTCCAGCGACCTTTTCCAGTTGGTTTTGGGTCTACCACGTGCTGTACTGCCTTGTGGGTTCCACTCAAGAGCCTGGCAACAAACTTCACTGTGGGGTTTCCGGAGAGTGTGACCAATCCATCCCCATTTGCACAGCTTGACCTCGTTTGCTATAGCCCTCTGATTGCATTTTTGATGTTGCTTGGAATTTGAAAGAACCAATTGGTCTATGTATACTTTCTATCTAGAGCAGTGTATTGAATGGCTGGGCGGGAAAATAACTAACTCACAAAAACTAAGTAGATAGTGAAGTTAACTCAATTACAACTATTATTACTGATGCTTTCGGGAAAAGCTGCACACCAAAAATTAAAAGACGTTCTCGTAACATACCCTGGGGGAGCGGGAAGTTGGATAAGTTGTGGCTCAAACACCGTCAACTCTTTAATAGTGCTAAATCCAATGGGGATTGGGCAACATCCAGAACTACCCTAACAGACTATAACAAGGAGTTGAGACGGTTCAAAAAGGATATCATGGAGAGCGTACTGTGAGGGAGTTGAGACACTCCCAACAGCTACAAGACTCCAAAAGTCCTTTAGAAAAGACCACTCAAACGGTTATTCAACACTAAAAAAAAACCAATGGAGATTATATGGAAAGCCTGGAAAAAACTGGACAGCACTGGACACACACTTTCTAGGCTTTGTTAGGAGCGAAGAGTCTTGGGAATCAATCAGGGATACTAAATTCCTAAGACGAAATATCTTCTTAGCCCGTAAAATTTTTACCATTGACAAAGTCAAATGGGCGATCTCCACTTTTAGACCATTTATATCTCCTGGGGCAGACAATATTCAACCTTGTCTACTGCAGAAAGTTATAGGTATACTGGCACCCATTCTAAATAATATCTTCAAACTAAGCCTAGAACTAGGAATAGTGCCTGAAGATTGGACCAAAGCCGTGTTGCTTTTATTCCTAAAGCAGGGAAAAGGGCGGACCACACGCCCAAACTCTATCGACCTATAAGTCGTACATCATTTCTTCTCAAAACAATGGGAAAATTTTAGATCAGTATATCAGAGGTGTGTACCTCGTGGCTTCTACATCCTTAAAAATATACTTACCAATCAGGTAAATCGACTGAAACCGCAACACATAGCCTTACGACCAAAATCAAGAGGGCTTTGGGACATGCAAGTAGCCCTCTGTTCATCTATTGACATAGATGAAGCTTTTGACAACACGTCATTTAAGTCAATTGAGGAAGCATTGATTAGTAAGGGAATACCCGAAATGATCATTGATTGGGTCCGCAACATGCTTAAAATCAGGACAGCCATCTAAGAAGCGGGTACAGAAAGACTAACTATGAGCACAACTAAAGGATACCCGCAGGAGAAGTACTGTTACCGTTTCTATGGATACTTGTCATTGACAAATTAATAGAAATTCTAGATAATCACAAATTCAAGGTCCAAGGCTTTGCCGACAATTTGAACTAATGCAACTAGCTCTCAACTTAGCTATAGGCTGGTGCCGAGAGAAATAACTTGGAATTAGCCCTAGTAAAACCACACAGATGCCCTTTACCCGAAAGAGAAAGCTAAACATAGAAGCTTTAAACTTGGAGGAAACGGTGCTTATGGTTTCCGAGGAGAAGAAATACTTAGGAGTATTCCTAGATAAAAGTATAAGTTGAACAGTCATCTATCATACATAATAAATAAAGTCTTAAGAATAACATATGCCAAAGGCTGTGTGGTAAAACATGTGGACTACGGCCAAAAATGAATTACTGGTCTTATAAAACCATCACTGTACCAATGATCACTTATGCTTCATTAGTATGGTGGCCAAAAGTAGACCAATTAAAGGCTCAGAAGGAACTAACAGGATCTTCAGTCTCCGATAAGTTATGTAAAAAGATTGTTTTCTCTAGAAAATTCAAAGCGGAGGAGGAGGGATATAAATGTAAAACAGGGCTCACAGCTGTAGTTCTCTGATGGGTCCAAAATGGAAGATGGCAGCGTAGGAGCTGGAGTCGTGGGACCAAGATTCCAAAAAGCAGTTGAAATGGAAAAAAGTTTTCGGGGCAGTTTTGGGTCGAATACGTACTATCTGTACAGTGTGCGGGGTAAACTTTTAGTCCTCTAAAGAAATAACTTTAATAAAATGTGCTCTAAAAAATATTTGAATTACATGGGTATGTTACATTGGTGACAATTACACAGGATTACAAAAAAAATAAAAATGTCATGGCGTTTTGACCAGACTATGTGTTTCCTAGGGACTTTGACGTCCTAAATCCGAATCCTGGGTCTGTTTTTTCCAGAACGTCTGAGAAAAAAGATTTCAATGTCATATGGACGTCAAAATGGGGTTCATGTGTCGTTTAGTGATAAATTCGCTAAAATTCTGAAACTAATTTTTTATCATTGAGTTCTTAGTCCTTTAAAAGAATATGTGATCGAAAAGAGTATCTCCGACCTAGCCATCGGTAGATCAGAATATATATCTTCTATGAAAATCGCTATAAGTTGAGAACCCCTGGATAGATTTGGAAAATATTGATGTCATTTGAAAGGTGCTTTATTCATATTATTGTTGTTGTTTTTGTTGTTGTTGTTGTTGGTATTGTGGATTTGTTTGTTGTTGTAATTGAAAAATTACACAAAATTTTAAAAAAGCTCATATCTCGAAAACCATGAATCCAATTAAAAATATGCTCAAAATATTATTATAGGCTGTGAAAATACCTTTCATATGACACCAATATTTTACAAATCTATCCAGGGGTTCCCAACTTATAGCGGTTTTCATAGAAGATATATCCGGATCTTCCGATTGCTATGTCTCCAAAACTAGACCCGATATACCCTTTTTGATTACATTTTGTTTTAAAGGACTTAGAACTCAATGATAAAAAATTAGTTTCATAATTTTAGCGAATTTATCACTAAACGACACATGACCTCCATATGACCTTGAAATATTTTTTCTCAGACGTTCTGGAAAAAAACGGACCCAAGATTCGGATTCAGGACGTCAAAGTCCCTAGAAAACACATAGTCTGGTCAAAACGCCACACAGTGCTGCGATAGAAGGCATTTGCGTAAAAAGTTTTTGTTCAAATTTAAAATTTTTTTTATGCCATTCTACAGCAAATAGTCCAATTAAAAAATCCTCTGAAAATTGTTGAAAACTAGTGTGATTTGTAAGTGTTGCAGCTTGTTAAAGTCGAACTTTTTTTCGAAAAAAACAACATTTAAGAAAATTTGCTAATCGCAGATCTTTTTAAAAATAATTGTTGCTCCTAAGCCTCAAAAGCAATTGTTATAAAATAAAATACATACAAGAGTCTACATACACATTTATTTTTAATATTTTTGGTACGCAAATTTTTTTTAGCCAAATTAAAGTTATTTTAAAAGATATAAAAAAAAATTTTAAAATATTAAAAACCGGAAAATGCTAATTTTCTTTAGAGCAGGAAAAAAAAAAGACGGGTCTTGCGGGCACTGTTCTAAAACGTAAAGATAGTACAGATTCCATATTTTAAAATAGGAAAAATTCACAACCCCGTTTTTCCCCGTTTACTTTAAATATTTATCTGAATATCCCGTATTTACGTAAAAATCAATGATTTTATAAAATTTACACCACAAAATTTTTTTCAAATGCTTTTGAATTTTTTTAAATTTGATTTTTTTTTTACAGCATACTTTTATATGTCAAAAACACTTTGAACTATAAAAATTTTAATATGGTTTTTTACAGCCTAAAAGCATGCACAAACATTTTTCCAGTTAACTTCCGTGGTTTTATTTATTTGAATATCTTTTGTTCTATTCATTGTATTTGAAAATTAATTGCATTTCTGAAAACAACGTAAAAAAATGTATCAGTATCTTATTGAAATCGAACCAAAACTGTGGAAATGCTGTTTGTTGTATGGAGTGACAGCACTGTGCGCCATGACTTTTTTTTTTTGTAAGCCTGTATTATTTTTGTAGTTTAGGAGCGGTTATGATTACCAAAAACGACTGTGCTAGGGAAATTTTCTGAATTGATATGTTTTTTTTCGAAAAAAAACTTTGACTTTAACAAGCTGTAACACTTACAAATCAAACTAGTTTTCAAAAATTTTCAGTAGATTTCTAAATTTAACTATTTTCTGCAGAATGGCAAAAAAAAAAAAAATAATAAAATTTAATCAAAAAATTTTCGACAAAATCATACTATGGCAGTGCTGTGGATTATGTTAAATTAAAATTTCTGAAACCCTACGGAACTTTCATTAAAAACTTTCGAAATTTAACAAATAATCTTTGACACAAAAATAAAAAATTCAAACAAAATTAAAAATTTTACATAACCACTGAGACACAAAACGGTGAAATTTGAAATGTCCGCTGAACTTTAAGGTGAAAATATGAGTAATCAGGAAATATTATTTAAGGATAGGCATGGCCCTAAAATATTCAAAGCGAAAAATTTTAAAAGAGAGTAAAAAAAGATCGTTTCCAATTTTAGACTAAGACTGCCATTATTTTGAGCGCAGCTGTATGTGATTCAAAAATCATCGAAATGTATAAAGCAAATATGTATTGAAGATAAATTTAAATCAAATTTCGACATCACTCTCCACTGAGGCAACATCGTTTTTGTTGTCTGTGCTTTCGCCATAAAAGACGAATTTTTTTATGTTCTTTACTTATTTGTTTTTGTGCTTTCTTCTTTCATATTTTTTTATGTGTATAACAGTGTAATTTTGATATTATTATAAACAAATTTCACTTATATGTACGTATATGTAGTAGTGGTGTTTTATAACGATACTTTTTGCATATGTACGTGCACCGTGTAATTTTAAATTGCATTTTCTCTATTGTCCTTGCAAATTTTGTTTTTATTTTTTTTTTATTTTTTTCAATTTTTATATCCTTTCATTTGTTTAATTTCTCCATTGATTTCACAATGAAGTTGAAATTGAAAATTCGTACGCATTTTCCATTTTTTTCACATTTTTTTTTTTTTTTTCTGTCTTTCCTTCCATTCTTCTCAATTTTCTTTCGCAATATTACACATGCACACATACATTGAACCCAACATGATGATGTTTGCAGGAGTGTCGTTGTCGTTGCCGTCGATTTTTTCCACCCACACACTTGCACAGACACACGCACACACACATACATATATGTACATTTGTAAATTACGCGAAAGAGCTCGTGTTTTACGACAGGCCCTGTACAACGAAATTAAAGACGAATCAATTGCTTTGGATTTTATTTTTTTATTTTTTTTTTCTTTAATTTCAACTTTTATGATCCTTTTTTATATATTACCGCTATTTGTCATTAAATTTAGTTTAAATTTTTTTTATTCTTTGCGAAAAAAAAGAATTATTTATTTTTATTTAATTTAAAATTTTAATTTTTATTTATTCTTCTGTCTCTACCGCTGTGGAATTCAAATTCGCGTTAACGACACGCGCGCGTTATGTCCTTTCGTGTCGCACAGTCGTTTGTCGAAAACTAAACTGAAGTCGCGTTAAATTACGCTGCATCATCTTGGCTGCCTGCCCCCAATTTGAAGGCTGTCTGCCCGTTGTGAGCGCGCTTCGCGTTGTTATCCTGCTGTAGAGCTGTATGTGGTGCTCCTTCGCTCGAAGTGCGAAGTTTTGAGCGTGAGAGCGTACGTAAATTAGGTTGCGTGTCAGTTGGATTTGGCCTTTGCCATGTTGGAATTTTCATTTTTATTCATATGCGCGCTCTCTCATTTGACTTTGGAGAATTTTGATTTTGTTGTTTTTTGATTTCATAAAAATCCCTATAACGTTGGCAGCACTGTTTTATCCATTTTAGTTGTTGTTGTTGCGGCTGTTGGCTTAAATTAAAGTTGAACCGCTCCTAACAAAATGTTCATTGCCTTGTTGGCTTTTTGTAGTAAAATGCTTGTATGTGTAGTAATACAAATTTGCCTTGTTTTTTCTTCATTTTCTTTTCTTTTGATTTCTTTTTCTTCTTCTTTTTTGATTGTGTTGTGTTTATTTTCTTTTGTTTTGCTTCATTTTGTGTATGTGTGCTCGTGGTTGTTGTTTGCTCTCCTAAATGTGAAGGTTACTGACATTTCTTACCTCACACCATCAAAGTCACATGAAAATTTCGTCCTAAGTTGAAGGCTACGGTGAATGATTTTTCATTGTAGTTAAATTAAAGCTCACGCTACCACTACCCCAAAATGCGACGAAAATTGCAGCCAAACAACTGATAAGGATGTTAAGTTGCCAAAAAAAAAAAAAAAAATGTTTTTTCTTTGCCCCACATTATGCGAATACTAGGGAAATTTTTTGAGCTCTCACTTAGTAAACCAATATTTATTCAATTTAAGATTAATCTGTTGATGAACAATTGGTAATTAGGGACCACCAGTTACATTTTGAAAAGTTTAATAACACAGGTTTACAAAAAAAAAAAAAAATGTCATGGCGTTTTGACCGGACTCTGTGTTTCCTAGGGACTTTGACGTCCTGAATCCGAATCCCAGGTCCGTTTTTTTTCCAGAACGTCTGAGAAAAATTTTTCAAGGTCATATTTAGGTCATGTGCCGTTTAGTGATAAAATTCTGAAACCAATTTTTTATCATTGATTTCTTAGTCTTTAAAAAGAATATGTAATCAAAGAGGTTATCTCGGACCTAGTTTTGGAGATATAGCCATCGGAAGATCCGGATATATCTTCTATGAAAACCGCTATAAGTTGGAAACTCCTGGATGGATTTGTACAATATTGGTGTTATATGAAAGGTATTTTCTATTGAATCCATAGTTTTCGAGATATCAGTTTTTTTTAAATTTTATGAAATTTTTCAATTACAACAACAAATAAATCAACAACACCAGCAACAACAACAACAAAAACTACAACAAAAATAAAAACAAAAACAAAATACCTTTCATATGACACCAATACTTTCCAAATCCATTCAGGGGTTCCCAACTTATAGCGGTTTTCATAGAAAATGTATGTTCTGATCTTCCGATGGCTATATCTCTGAAACTAAGTCCGAGATACTCTTTTTGCTCACATATTCTTTTTAAGACCTAAGAGCTCAATGATTAAAAATTAGTTTCAGAATTTTAGCGAATTTATCACTAAACGACACATGAACCCCATGTTGACCTCCATATGACCTTGAAATCTTTTTTCTCAGATGTTCTGGAAAAAAACGGACCCCGGATTCGGATTTAGGACGTCAAAGTCCCTAGGAAACACATAGTCTGATCAAAACGCCATTACATTTTTTTTTTTTTTTTTTGTAAACCTGTGTAATCAGAGCACACTAGTAAGGATATATAAAGTTTTCTTACTTTAATTCCGGCCAAGACTGTTTAATCCCTAGCAGCTCTAAGCACAGGCCCCTCTAAGAACTTATGTCCCAGACAGACGGCAGCTCTAATGCACATTACAGACGCAATAATGCGAAACTTTTTGCTTCATGATTTTAGAAATTTTTTAAATATGTATTTCATAGACATTGACTAAAAGAAAATTTCCCAATTCAGGGTTTTAAAAAATTCTAAAACATTAAAAACAAGATAAATAGTGAGTTAAGCATCAAAAAAGATAATTAGAATTTTTTGGACTATGAATTGGGAAATTTTCTTTTAGTCAATGTCTATGAAATATGTTTTTAAAAAAATGCCTAAAATCATGCAATAAAAAGTTTCACATTATTACAGTAAAAAAACGTATGGTTCGAGTATTTAGTTAAAATCTAATTATTACGTATATTTATGAATGGGGAATATATTTTTGCCGAGTTGTCTATCAAAGTGTGGCCGGTAGTATTTTCAAATTGCGATAACTTATGAACCGTGAGCCTCACGGGGAAAGTGCCTGGATCCTTTTTATGGAGACTCATATGTTCTACAAGTAATTTTTATTATATTTAAGAAAACGGTACATTTTTTTTCTTATACATAATGAAAATTACTTGTAGAGTATATGACTCTTCATAAAAATGATCAAGGCTCTTTTCCCCGTGAGACCCACGGTTCATAAGTTATCGCAATTTGAAAATACTAGCGGCCACATTTTGATAAGCAACCTGCCAAAAATATATCCCCCCATTCATAAATATATGTGTAAAAATTAGATTTTGACTAAAAACTCGTTCCATACTTTTTTTGACTGCCGGATCTTAGACTACCATGAAAAATTGTTTTTGTTGTTTTTTTTTTTTTTCATCCACAAGAATTGAACTCAAAGTTGATGCGAAGTAGTGGATCATCAGTTGTTGTTGTTTTTTGTTAGCTGCCTAGGAAAAAAAAAATTTTTCATGGGTATTGTAGTTCTGAAAAATTTGAAAAATATTGATATAATGTTTTTATTGTAAAAAAAACTATTTTGCATGGATGTGGTGGCCTTGGGAAATTTGATCTATTCAATGTAAAAAAGCTTTAATACTTTTTTCTCATATACCACGGTTCGACACAAAAAAAAAAAAAGCACATGAGTAAGCCCCAAAAATTCTTAAAGTAGACGTTAAAAAAAATGCCCGTATCTCGTCGTTTATCTCCATCGCGTCAGTTTTTTTTTAAATGATTTTTGAAGTTTTTTAATCCACTATACATGGAAAAAAACAGAAATAACTTATTCTTGTGCTAAATCGATGAACTTAACTATATGATCCTTACATCTGAGGTGTATCATGCGTTCAGCAAACTTATGCAAGATGTTGCGGGGAGTATTTTTGTTGAAAATTCTAACCCTCAAAAACCCCCACATGTAATTTCTACCCTTTCCTTAAAAAGGTACAAAAATGCCACCTAAAACGGGGAAATATTTAGTCAGTATGTCACTACTAGTTGCCGAACACAAAATCGGTAAAATCAATTAGGACTTTTCACATTACAACCCTGCCGCGCTTTCCTTAAGTTTTAAAAATTTTTCGTCATTGGCAACTCGTAGTGAAATTTTTCGTTAAATACCTTTGCAGAATTTTTAAACCTATTGTAGCCTAGTTTTTAGAAAAGGGGTCAAAAAGACCCTTAAAACAGGATATAATGGGTTAATATGTCCTAGGAAAATGATCCTTGTGTGACTTCGTTATGATCTTGTGAAGACGGGCTTTATCTAAAATGTATTTTTAAAGTCTTACAGTGGAGTGAAATTTGGAAAATATTGATTTTAAGAAGTCCTAATTGATTTTAACGAATTTTTGGGTTTCGGGATAAAATTTCGACTTTTAAGTGTTCTGCAACTAACAGTGATATTTTATAGCAAATATTTCTGTAGTACATACCTACTGACTCAATATTCCCCTGTTTTAGGTGTAATTTTTGTGCCTTTTTAAGAAGTTAGTTCGACATTTATATGTTTGATTTTTTCGACCTTTGACCTTGAATTACTTTTTATTCGTACAAGATAGGGGCTGTCCATAAACTCCGTGACGCTAAAATTCGCTAAAATGAACCCCCTCCCCCCCCTATGTGACAAAAAGTGACGCTGGATCAGACCCACCCTAGCGTCATGTGACGGTAACCGAAACCCCCCCCCCCCCCTATCTATTTTTTTTTATGCATATACCAGTGCAAAAGTTTAAGTTACCTTTTGAGCACACTGATATGCACGAATTTTAACGTACAGTGCTAAATAGCAGAAAAAAATAAATTCTCATTATAAGTTTCTATTTATATTCATATTAATGTATCGAGCCCTAACCGCCAAAAAGGCTTAACCGACACGATTTCAGATATCCGTTTTTAAGACAATCGATAACTCGCGTCCATAGCATCTTTCCTTCAAATTTCATGACTGTAAAAGGTACCATTGCGAGGTTATAGCGATAGGAATTTTGAATTTTGCACTACAATGTATGCAAGAAAATTAAAAAAAAAGTTCTACTGTAAAATTTGTTTTTTGTCAGTTAAGTTCTTTTGCGGTTAAGGCTTGATATAGTTGCACTAGTTTTGTAATTTTTTTAGACGGGTATTGAATTTTGAACTTTGAGTTGATATATTATGATGACAATGACCGCTTTTCGGGTAAAATTTCCTTCATAAACTAGAATCATTTAACTGACGGTTTTTCAGTAAGTATATCGTTGACGTTTAACGATTCTAAAGAATAAAAATTTATGTTTTCAAAATATTCCTTAGTTCTTGTCTTTGTGTTATAAATTTTTAATCATTATTTTCGTATGCAAAAATTACAAAAGTAATATTTTTAAAATTGTAATTTAAAGTCATTAAAGTAAGTTTTTATTTCCGTACTTTAATTCAACCTAATTGATGAAGCCTCTATCCCGACTAAATTGATGGGGTTGCATCAAATGGAACTATACTGTGGAAGAGTTCGCGGAATGTAGATCAAGCAAATTAAATCTAGAAAAGACCTTTCAGTGGTACCGTAATTTAAGAAAACGGCCGAAGTTTAAGAAAAAATCTTTGAAGCACCTTTTTCGACCAAATTAATAGAGTTTGCATCAAATTGAACTTTACTGTAGAAGAGTACTCGGAATGTAGATGTAGCAGTTAATAATCATATTTAAAAAAGTCCTTTCAGTTGCACCGAAATTTAAGAAAACGTCACGCGGAAGTCATGTAGCGTTCTAAATTTAAGGCCTCGTTTTCAATTATATTAAATGGAGTTCAATGAAACTAAACATAACTATGGAAAAACTTACAAAATGAAGTTAAGAACACTGCTTAAAAATATATCATTCGTTCACTTTCAAAAACATTAAAAAGGAATGCATTAAATTTATTTTTTTATAATTTTTAATAAATAAATTTAAATGTTCGGGCAAAGAATAAAGGTGAAACCTGAACCAATGAAGCTAAATTTTGCCAGACTTAAAAATTTATTCTCAATGACCCCTTAAACCAATTTCTTCAACAAAATTTAAAGATTACTTAAGAAGTTAGTTTATTGACTGTTTTTTATTGCTTGTATAGTACTAATGAAAGTACCAACGCGCTTTTTCTAAATTGAAGTATGATAATTTTAAAGATTACTTTTTTTTAAATTTCTCAAAACTGTGACAAACTCTGTGCTTTTATAAAAATTTAGAGAATTGAAATGATTGAGTTACATTAAACAAAAGTTCAAATTTCTCTTTATATACACTAACATCCGTATTTGTACATTATGTGCATTTATTTCTACAATCAGGCCTAACACTGAATACACTGTAGATTCGATAATCGTAAGGAATACGGAAGTAGGGGAACTGATTGAAGTTAAAAGATTGCAATTGTTAATTCGAAGTTCGTAGAGTCAAAACGGCTTATTAAATCAAATAACGATACTTCTCTAACAACCAAATCATAAAAAATTAAGAAAATTAGAGTTCTTATACCTTTGAATAACTTAAGTTAAATTTTCAGTTTTCTTCTTCTAAAAAATAGGTTATTTTAAACGCCGTCCTGTGACGCTTGCGCGAAATCCCCCCCTCCCCCCTGTGACAAAAAGTGACGCTTGCTCGAACCCCCTCCCCCCCTCTAGAAGCGTCACAGAGTTTATGGACAGCCCCATATTGCTCGCAACTTTTCACAGTTTATTTTTCATGCATACTTTAAGATCATTCTGGTGGAACATTTTTATTTGGATTTATTTTGCAGAATAATCCGAATTTTTCTGGGCTAATTCCTATTTTAACGATATTTTTTAAATAACCTATTTTGGTTATCATTTATTTCAGTGTTTTTTTGGAAAAGAACATAAACATTTAATACTATTTATATATATATTGATATATACATTGTCCAGCACTATTTTTCTAAAAAAAGTAACCGTTAGTGTGATATTTGCAAAAAACTGATTTTTTGAACTTTGACCTTAAATAACTTTTTATCCGTACAAGATTTCGCTATGAACTCTTCACACTTTATTTTTTATGCATAACACTATGCAACAGCCAAATCTCCCAGTGAATGCCACTATCCATTTCATATGTAAAATGGGCTGCTGATTCCGAAAATCGCATTATTTTTTTTTTCGTGTCGTTTTCGAGATATCGGTCATTTTCGGTTTTCGGACCAAAAAAAAAGATAGTTCCATTTAAATACAAATATCTGAAGAACTAATTTTTGTCTTCAAATATATAATATGTCATATTAAAGGTAATTAAATTACCTACAAATGATATTCACATCACTTTTTGGTTGGTTTGTTAGTTTCGGCGAAATAAATTGATTTCTAAAAAAAACATTTTTTTTTTTCGAAAAAATTAACAAAAAATCAAAATCAACTGCAGATTTATACAAGGAGAAATAACTTTTTTATAATTTTTTGTATGATAGACTATATATTTGTGAAGAAAATAAGATACCACTTAAAAAAATCCATGGAAAAATGCAAAAGTTGTATACATTTCATTGAAAAGTTACCAAAATGCGATTTTCCCTATTTTTTTTTGTTTTTTTGTAATAAACTGTTCGATAATTAAAACTTTTTGTAAAACACATGAGAAAATCCAAAAAATTCATAAAGTAGGCGTTAGAAAAAAATACCCGTGTCTCGTCGTTTTTCTCCAGCACGCCAGATTTTTTTTAATCGATTTTTGAAGTTTTTTAATCTACTGTACATGAAAAATACCAAAATAGCGCATTCTTGTGTTAAATCGATGAATTTAACTATATGATCCTTACATTTGAGGTGTATTATGTGTTCAGTAAACTTATGCAGGATATTACGAGCAGTGGCGGATCTAAGTAATTTGCCGCCCTAGGCACTTATTTTTTCGCCGCCCCCCCCCCCCCCCCCTTCAGATAAAAGAAGCTCGTAATAAAAACAAATAAATAGGTTACATCAATAATGATTTGTATGCTTAAATACATCGTTTATTCATACATTAACAAATTTTTCGTCTAATTTTGTTAAGTGCAAATTGGTGAATAATATCCTCACAATCTAATTCAAGTAAAATATCTTTTTCTATTAGTACAGTAAAGGTGTCAAAAAATGTATGAAGACCTAGAAAAAATTGCGCACTGGAATTTTTTTTGCTTAATGTTTTTAGGACCACTATAGAAGCTTAACGTCAAAATAGCGACCTCCCCACCCTTGCTCATTAGCCGCCATCTTGAAATATGTTTGATTCAATTTATCTCGTTTCCTACTGGTCGGATGGAAAAAATTTTGAACAAAAATTAGGGACAATAAAATTCTACGTTTTTTTGATTCCGGACGCGATATCCATAAGTTGATATTTTGAGCGGTAGAGGCCGCCAAAGTTACAAAAAATCTGTTTTTTTCCATTTGCACCCACTGGGTGTTGATTTTTCAAAAAGTTGTGCAAACATAATTTTTAGCGTTTGCAAAACCAAGCAAAATATTGTTTAAATTAAATTATCTCAATTGGTTCTTGAGTTATAGTACAGTAAAAATGTCCTAAAATGTACGTAAAAATGTAAAAAGACCTAGAAAAAATTGCGCACTGCAATTTTTTTTTGCCTAGTGTTTTTAGGACCTCTCTAGAGGCCTAAAACCAAACAGGTGACCTCGCCCCCTCTGCGCTTCCGCCGCCATCTGGAAATGGTTTTGATTCGATTTATATCGTTTTCTATTGGTCGCATAGAAAAAAATTTTGAACCAATAAAATTTTACGTATTTTTGATCTGGGACGCAGTATCCATAAGTTGATATTCTGAGCGGTATAGGCCGCCAAAGTTAAAAAAATCGGTTTTTTCCCATTTTGACCCACTGCACTATAGGTCAAAAGGCACACTTTTTGGCCATAATTCAATTTTTACAAGTATTGCTATTGAAATTTTGTTGATGCAGTGTAACGGATAATACTCAAACAAAATGTTTTTTGTTTTGGGGTAAAATAATTTTCCGTTCCTAAGCGATGTGCCAAAGTTGATGCATTTGCATTTTACTGAGATAACTCAAAAAAGTCGTGATTTTAGCTCTTTCCCTCAATCAATAAAAAGTAATTAAAATAATTTGTTTTTTTCTAAAATAAAAATGAATAAAATTAATGATGTTATGTATAACGCAATTTGGGTCAAAATATATTTTGGTTTTCTGTGGAAAAATCTAATATTCAAATTAGACCCCTGACTTTTATTTTTTTTTTTTAAATTTTGAACTTCGTGTAAGCTTTTAAAATTTTGTTGGAATTTGTTAGCCCTAAGAAATTCAAAACTATTTGTGGTTAATATACGAAAAATAAGTACTATTGTTACTTTTGAGGTTAGTTGTAGACGGCAAAAAGTTTTTTTTTTTGTTTTTTTTTGCATAATTCATTACTGAGTACCACTTTTTACCTCCAAAATGAGCTCTTAAAAAGTGCCAAACAATACTTACTTCAAAAGTTATTGCATATTTAAGATGAAATCATGAAATCCAAAGTTGTGTCGTTTTATCCGTTTTATGGTATTTCAAGATGTCATGACATGTCATCTGAAATCGGCCATAACTTTTAAAGGAAGTATCGTATGACATTTTTTAAGAACTCATTTTGAACAAACATAATAGAACTTTGTGATACATTTAGTAAAAAAAATAATGAAAATTTTGTGCAGTTTGCATCGAACCTCAAAAATAGCCAAAATAGCCATTTTCCATGAGTTTGACCTCAAATATCTCCAAATCGTGAAGTGGTGGGTCAATTCAGACCTCGGATTCGGATTCAACACATGGAGTTACTTTGGAAATGCTTAAAAACAAAACCTTGTTGGTATGCGTTATTTATTTAGAGAATTTATTACGTGCCATTTTTGACCCGGTAGTCCAAGGGTTAAGATTTTTTTCAGAATTGTTCTTTTAGTCTAGAGTCAACATAAGGATTATATTTGCAGTCGGTATCCATGATAATGTGGACGTTATGAATTTTGGCCAAAAAAGTGTGCCTTTTGACCTCTATGTAGTGCACTGGGTGTTAATTTTTCAAAATGTTGGGACCACTAAATTTTTAGCGCTTGTAAAAACAAGCAAAATAGATTTGAAATAAAATGATTATCTCAATTGGTTGTCGAGTTATTACAAGTTCAAAATAAAATGCGTAAAAAAATTTGTTCTTTATGTTTTTTATCTGAACATTGATGACATAATTCTTAATTACTCGAGAACCAATTGAGATAATCACTTCATTTGAACAATATTTTGCTTGTTTTGCAAACGCTACAAATTATGTTTGCACAACTTTTTGAAAAATCAACACCCAGTTGGTGCAAATTGAAAAAAAAACTTATTATTTGTAACTTTGGCGGCCTCTACCGCTCAAAATATCAACTAATGGATATCGCGTCCGAAATCAAAAAAAAACGTAGAATTTTATTGCCCTTAAATTTTGTTCAAAATTTTTTCCATCCGACCAACAGGAAACGAGATAAATTGAATCAAACATATTTCAAGATGGCGGCTAATGCGCAAGGGTGGGGAGGTCACTTTTTTTACGTTAAGCTTCTATAGTGGTAATAAAAACATTAAGCAAAAAAAATTGCAGTGCGCAATTTTTTGACTGTACTATATTGTTAAAATAGCAAGTGCACTCAATCTAAGTAGTTTCCCCCATTGTTGATCTTAAGTAGTTTTTGACTCGCTTTAAAACAGAGAAAGACCTTTCAGCAGTGGAATTGGAAATTGGTGTACATACGTACATTGTACACGCAATGTCAACATTTAGGAACAATGTGCCGAGATCATTTCTCCTAAGGATTTAAATCCTGATGCAAATTTTGTATAAAAGCTTTTTAAGCACAATAATACTTTTTCGTAATATTTCTGCTTTTTCGCGTAGTTCATTGTTTCCCAAGGTTGCCAAATTTTTCCAGAGCCTTCACATATGACACAGATCTTATTTTTAAAACACAAATCAACTGATATTAAATTACATTAAATATACACAGAGCGAAGAAAAAAAGCATAACTTGCGTTCTTTGGTTTTGTAGAACAATATATTTTTCCGTCCCCTACAGTCCATTTTGCATTTGATAAAAGTTCTTGAGCTTATAGTCCTTTGGTCTTATAGAACAATATCTATTTCAATCACTCATTTTGCCGCCCCCTACAATCCATTTTGCATTTGATAAAAGTTCTTGAGCTTATAGTACTTTGGTCTTATAGAACAATAACTATTTCAATCACTCATTTTGCCGCCCCCTACAGTCCATTTTGCATTTGATAAAAGTTCTTGAGCTTATAGTCCTTTGGTCTTATAGAACAATATCTATTTCAATCACTTATTTTGCCGCCCCCTACAATCCATTTTGCATTTGATAAAAGTTCTTGAGCTAATAGTCCTTTGGTCTTATAGAACAATATCTATTTCAATAACTCATTTGCCGCCCCCTACAGTCCATTTTGCATTTGATAAAAGTTATTGAGCTTATAGTACTTTGGTCTTATAGAACAATAACTATTTCAATCACTCATTTTGCCGCCCCCTACAGTCCATTTTGCATTTGATAAAAGTTATTGAGCTTATAGTCCTTTGGTCTTATAGAACAATATCTATTTCAATCACTTATTTTGCCGCCCCCTACAATCCATTTTGCATTTGATAAAAGTTCTTGAGCTAATAGTCCTTTGGTCTTATAGAACAATATCTATTTCAATCACTTATTTTGCCGCCCCCTACAATCCATTTTGCATTTGATAAAAGTTCTTGAGCTAATAGTCCTTTGGTCTTATAGAACAATATCTATTTCAATAACTCATTTGCCGCCCCCTACAGTCCATTTTGCATTTGATAAAAGTTATTGAGCTTATAGTACTTTGGTCTTATAGAACAATAACTATTTCAATCACTCATTTTGCCGCCCCCTACAGTCCATTTTGCATTTGATAAAAGTTATTGAGCTTATAGTCCTTTGGTCTTATAGAACAATATCTATTTCAATAACTCATTTGCCGCCCCCTACAGTCCATTTTGCATTTGATAAAAGTTCTTGAGCTTATAGTACTTTGGTCTTATAGAACAATATCTATTTCAATCACTCATTTTGCCGCCCTGGGCATTGAGTTAACTTTTCTTAAATATCTTATATCTTTTTTTTATCACTCCGTAAATTTGCCGCCCCCCCAAAATCTGCCGCCCTAGGCAGGTGCCTACTGGTGCCTTAGGGTTAATCCGCCACTGATTACGAGGAATATTTTTGTAGACAATTTTAACCCGAGGTCGGGTATTTTTTTTTAACGCCTACTTTATGAATTTTTTGGATTTTCTCATGTGTTTTACAAAAAGTTTTAATTATCGAACAGTTTATTACAAAAAAATAGGGAAAATCGCATTTTGGTAACTTTTCGATGAATTGTATACAACTTTTGCATTTTTCCATGGATGTTTTTAAGTGGTATCTTATTTTCTTCACAAATATGTAGTCTATGATACAAAAACTTATAAAAAAGTTATTTCTCCTTGTATAAATCTGCAGTTGATTTTGATTTTTTGTTAATTTTTTCGAAAAAAAAAAAAAATGTTTTTTTTAGAAATCAATTTATTTCGCCGAAACTAACAAACCAACCAAAAAGTGATGTGAATATCATTTGTAGGTACCTATAATATGATATATAATACGCTTGAATACAAACATTGGTTCTTGAGATATTTGTATTTAAATGGAACTATCTTTTTTTTTTTTGGTCCGAAAACAGAAAATGACCGATATCTCGAAAACGACACGAAATAAAAAAAATAATGCGATTTTCGGAATCAGCAGCCCATTTTACATATAAAATGAATACTGGCATTCCCTGGGGAAAAAATTTTTACTCATTTGTTGCATAGTGTAATTAAAGAATATTCTGGTGAAAAATTTTACTTGGATTAATTTTGCAGAAAAATCCGAATTTTTTTGAGCTGATTCCTATGTTAATGATATTTTTTAAACTAGCCTTCCCTGCCCGCTTCGCTAGGCATGTTTGTTTTGTTTTTTCATTCCAAATAGCTTATAAGATATAGATAAAAGCGTTCATTTATACCACTGTATTATGGAAAAGTTAATTTCATTTTAAACCATCTCAAACTATCGTCCACTATCGATAGTTTGCGAGCTCTACCAAGTTCTGCCCTCCCCTATTTTTATCTTTCTGACTTAGTATAAAAATAAATCAATGGGAATGATTTTTTTAAAATTTAATTTGTTTTTAATTTATTTTGTAATTTATAAATGTTTTCTTTTAATGGTTTAAATTTTTTGTTCATTTTTTTAATTTGTTACTAAGGAGTTCATTCTGTAAAAAAAAAAAATATCTGCGACTCGCTGAACATTACCATTTCTGCGATGAAGAATTATATCACGTGCGTTAAATTCTTCGCCAACTATAACGATCGCCAATTCGTCAATTGAGGAGTGGCCGTACCAAAGGGCCTAAGTACCATTTCGAGGCTTAAATAGTGTCATTATATGAAACGGGTTTCATTTTGTTAGAAATTAATAAAATTGTTTTCGGTTTTCACTAAAAATTTACTTGGTAGTGTGAAATTGATGCCATTATGTTGAAAAAAAATATAACACTCAAATAACTGACTATTAGGCACATAAAAAGTATGACATTATTTAGGTACTTAGGCCCTCTGGTACGGCCACTCCTCAATTGTTGGTGCATTGTATCGTTTTTCGTGTTGTCCGACAGATGTTTTATCTGCTCTTATTATAACTCTGTACTCATCTGCTGGCATTTGGACAAGGGCAGTTCTAAACAATTGAATCAATTCGTTGTGTTGATCGAATAAAGTATGTAATGCAGCGACAACTTCTCGTCTAGTGCCCGTATTGTATCGACAACGTTGATCTATTTGTTCATCTGTGTTTCCCATGAAATAAATTTGAAGAAATTTATGGTCCGTATCTGGCAATGGTAGTAATGATCCAGCATGATGATATATTTGACCTTGTACTTTGAATGTTGGCATATAGTTGTCGCGCACGATATTCGTTGCACCGAATGATGTCATTTGGAAACATGAATTGTACTTGCGTATATTCGTTAAAAAATGTTTTGATTCGCTCGTTGTAACGAAGTTTCGCCGGGGTAAGCGTTAGGCGGTTGTCCAGGGCCAATCCTGTTTAAATATCGTTACAAAAAATACAAAAAGCGTTATTAGTTTTAATAATTAATTTTTCTTTATTTATGATTCTGTAGACTGTCTTGCTTCGACTCTCCTGCTTAGACTCTCCTACTTAGACCACCCTATATCTACTTAGTGCATACGCTTATATACAAAATCTTACATACTATTTATGATACATATAAAATAAAATAAAACAAATAACTGTTTTCGTTCCATTATCCTAATGATAACGGGAGTTTAAGAGCTAGGGGGAATCAATTGGAACGCAAATAAGGGAACGGTTTGGGAGCGTGGAACCCTTGTGGAACGGTGTGGGCAAAGGGGAATGTCCATTTCCCTGAAGGGACCATGTGGGACTATGAAACCCCAGTGATTCATTCCCATGGGAACAATTTGGAAGAGTGAAACCCCTCTGAAACGTTTGGGCTTAAGGAACACAAAGAACGGTTTGGGATAATGAAACCCTTGTCAAACGGTGTGGGCAAGGGGTATGTCCGTTTCCCTGAAGGGACCATGTGGGACTATGAAACCCCTAGTGATTCATTCCCATGGGAACAATTTGGAAGAGCGAAACCCCTCTGAAACGTTTGGGCTTACGGAACACAAAGAACGGTTTGGGATGATGAAACCCTTGTGGAACGGTGTGGGCAAAGGGGAATGTCCATTTCCCAGAAGGGACCATGTGGGACTATAAAACCCCAGTGATTCATTCCCATGGGAACAATTTGGTAGAGTGAAACCCCTGGCGGAACAAAGGTGGCTGAGAAATCGTGATGTTGCCGTGTAGGTTGGCGATGCGTCAGGATCAGGCAATGCATCAGGAGTAGGCATGATAGGCATCCACCACTCTGTACACATGGCCAGGTGCCGATATGCCCGAGGCAGGCATGATATGCATCCACCACCTCGTGTATACGGCCCCATTAAGGATGACGCTGGAGAGGATTAGGGTCGGGCAATGCATCAGGAGCAGGCATGATAGGCATCCACCACCCCGTATACATGGCCGGGTGCCGATATGCCCGAGGCAGGCATGATATGCATCCACCACCTCGTGTATACGGCCCCATTACGGGTAACGCTGGAGAGGATTAGGGTCAGGCAATGCATCAGGAGCAGACATGATAGGCATCCACCACTCCGTACACATGGCCAGGTGCCGATATGCCCGAGGCAGGCATGATATGCATCCACCACCTCGTGTATATGGCCCCATTAAGGATAACGCTGGAGAGGATTAGGGTCAGGCAATGCATCAGGAGCAGGCATGATAGGCATCCACCACTCCGTACACATGGCCAGGTGCCGATATGCCCGAGGCAGGCATGATATGCATCCACCACCTCGTGTATACGGCCCCATTAAGGGTAACGCTGGAGAGGATTAGGGTCAGGCAATGCATCAGGAGCAGGCATGATAGGCATCCACCACCCCGTATACATGGCCGGGTGCCGATATACCCGAGGCAGGCATGATATGCATCCACCACCTCGTGTATACGGCCCCATTAAGGATAACGCTGGAGAGGATTAGGGTCAGGCAATGCATCAGGAGCAGGCATGATAGGCATCCACCACTCCGTACACATGGCCAGGTGCCGATATGCCCGAGGCAGGCATGATATGCATCCACCACCTCGTGTATACGGCCCCATTAAGGGTAACGCTGGAGAAGATTAGGGTCAGGCAATGCATCAGGAGCAGGCATGATAGGCATCCACCACTCCGTACACATGGCCAGGTGCCGATATGCCCGAGGCAGGCATGATATGCATCCACCACCTCGTGTATACGGCCCCATTAAGGGTAACGCTGGAGAGGATTAGGCAATGCATCAGGAGCAGGCATGATAGGCATCCACCACTCCGTACACATGGCCAGGTGCCGATATGCCCGAGGCAGGCATGATATGCATCCACCACCTCATGTATACGGCCCCGCTGGAGAGGATTAAGCAATGCGTCAGGAGCAGGCATGATAGGCATCCACCACTCCGTACACATGGCCAGGTGCAGATATGCCCGAGGCAGGCATGATATGCATCCACCACCTCGTGTATACGGCTCCATTAAGGATGGGGGAAAGGTTGGGGACAAGTGGATAGGAACGGTGGCGGCGGTGACACTCACGATAAGTCGCCGATGCCGTGGTTACGGCGAAGATATGGCGCGGCCGCAATGAGTCGGCCGTTGGCGGCGAAATTTGCCGGCCATAGGAACGGCGGCGGCGTTGATGGCCGCGAAAGTCGCCGATGCCGGGGTTTCGGCGAAGGTATGGCGCGGCCGCAATGAGTCGACTGTTGGCGGCGAAACTGCCGGCAAGGGAGTGCCGATGCCACGAAGGCATGACAAAGCGGTGCGAACACCTTGGGCGCTTGGTGTCGACTGATCTGACTGCCGGCCGGCTTGTATAATTTTGTTCTGATTTCCATTCGTTCCTCTCTTTTCCTTATATTGTTTTCTCTTGCTTGTATGTATACTTACTCTTAACCCCTCGGTACCTGCGTTCTTCTCTCCGCCCCAAATGGTGAAAACAGTTATTTAGTCTTTAACAAAAAGGAAAAAATAAATGTAATTGGAATTCATATAAAAAATATACATATATATGAGTCAAATTTTTTCAACTGAGCCATCTAAAACGAACTTTTCGAAATGTAAATTTTTTTTCTCCTTATCGGGCACGTTTAAGGGTCAGAAATTTTTTGGCGTTTAAATTTTTCCAAAATTTTAATTTTTCTATGTGCTGCGTACAGTAGAACTTTCGTGAGTTGTTTTCTTGCATTTGCTATTGCTCAGTAAATACTTAATGGAATTGAAAAATTTTTTTCTCAGTATATCCGCAAATGCTACGCGCACAAAATTTAATGGCGTCAAAATATTTTTTAATTTTTTTTACTAATCAAAAATGCATTTTGAAATATGCAACTGCAAGGTAACTGAACTTCTCATATGCTTTGAAAACAAAAACAACAAGGATATGATAGGGCAAACATACATTTACTTATCTACAAAACAAAATTTTTGTGCAAACCATTACTGACAATGTTATGAATATTTGTTTAATGGCGCGCAGAAATTTTTTATATGGAAAATGATATCTGAGTGCAACAAATTGAGAGAAAACAATTTCTAATGAGATATCTATAATTGTTTTGGTTAACTTATGGTCGTTGAATCCGAATTTGGCGCCCAATTTTCTCCATCAGGTATATGCATATATGATCCGTGCTGTCTTTGATTTAAAATTCGAAAAACGCTATTTTTAAACATATGGTGCAGATCCAGGAGGTAGTTTATTTGACTTTTGTCAACGTTAACGGATAGCCATTATCTTCCTTATTATATCTTACCTTTTAACTTTTCCAATCAGATCATTACTTTCTAAAATATCATTCTATGAAAAAGAGGTATTTGACTGTATACAAATTGATTTTATTTAATGTATGTAAAGGATTAAATACAGTCAACATAATTTTACTTCAATGAATGATATCTCGAAAAGTAATGATCTGATTGGAAAAGTTAAAAGGTAAGATATAATAATGAAGATAATGGCTATTCGTTAACGTTGACAAAAGTCAAATAAACTACCTCCTGGATCTGCACCATATGTTTAAAAATAGCGCTTTTTGAATTTTAAAGCAAAGACAGCACGGATCATATACCTGATGGAGAAAATCGGGTGCCAAATTCGGATTCAGCGACCATAAATTACCCAAAACCAATATAGAGATCTCATTAAAAATTGTTTTCTCTCAATTTGCTGCACTGAGATATGATATTTTATATAAAAAATTTCTGCGCACCAGTGAACAAACATTCATAACATTGTCATAAATGGTTTGCACAAAAATTTTTTTTCGTAGATAAATAAATGAATGTTTGTCCTATCATACCCTTGTCGTTTTTGTTTTCAAATCATATGAGAAGTTCACTTATCTTGCAATTGCATATTTCAAAATGCATTTCAAATTAGTAAAAAAAATTAAAAAAATTTTGACGTCACTAAATTTTGTGCGCGTAGCATTTGCGGATATACTGAGAAAAAAATTTTTCAATTCCATTAAGTATTTACTGAGCAATAGCAAATGCAAGAAAACAACTCACGAAAGTTCTACTGTACGCAGCACATAGAAAAATTAAAATTTTGGAAAAATTTAAACGCCAAAAAATTTCTGATCCTTAAACGTGCCCGATAAGGAGAAAAAAAATTTACATTTCGAAAAGTCCGTTTTAGATGGCTCAGTTGAAAAAATTTGACTCATATATATATATTAGAGTGGTCCAAAATCCGAAAGTGTTAAAAAGTCAAGGTGCGCGCGAATTTTCTGAATCCTTGGATCCTGCTGATTACAAAAAGTGCTTTGGAACCAAAAAAAAATTGCGTTTAGATATTCCGCAACGAGCTTGAAAGTACTTTTTTAGGAATTTTTGAGTTTTTGAGTACTTTTTTTAATTTAAACGCTATATTTTTTTAACCAGATAAGGTATTTGCAAAAATTAAATTGCATTTTTGTAAAAATATTTTGAGTCAAATTTTGCATCAACAATAATAAATCTAGTCTTTCCCAATTTTTTTTAGCAGCACTTTAAACTTCAAAATTTGTTAATTTTTTGAGGTGTTTGCACATTCAAGAACCGATTTTTTTCTTATTTTGCTCTAGCAAAGTTTTTTTTAAACTTTTATGTTTTTAAGCATTAATTTATCTTTAAAATAATTTCAACAACTAAGCTTTTAGTAACACTTTTACTCACTAAAAACAATTAAGTATAATTATATTGGGCTTAAAAAAATAATTAATTTTCATGTTTTCAAGGCATTGAAATAAGATATCTTAATGGGATGACGTAAGGTACCTATTTTTTCTTATAAATTCATTAGTTCCTAATCTTCTGAGTAAAACAACATTCTTCGCAATATCAAAACCTTGGCACTTCATGTTATTTTTCGGAAAATAGGTTAACAGATAGTTTCATAGATTTTCTAAGAAAACTAAAAAAATAAATAAATCAAAAAGAAACTAAAATAGCCATTTTGGATGTATTTCTTGATGTTGATTCTGAATTCAGTCTCAAAATTGCTGTATCTTGTACGGTTAAAAAGATATTTTTACATAAAAGTATAAGAAACACCGTTTTTGCTATTTTTAAAGTGATATTACAAGTCAAGGTTACTTTCAGCCACAGAAAGTGGTATAGTGGTTAAAAGTGCCATTTTGATTCTTTGAAATTCAATTTAAATTATACCGATATCTTTTTTATCCTCTGAGTTATTCTAACCTAAAAAGTTGAAAAAGTGCAAAAAACAAATTTTTTTGTTATTTCTGCTTACGATATTTCGGAGGAACAAAGAAATATCGATACAATTTAAATTGGGTTTTGAAGGAAAAGGCTGTCACTTTTGATTTCCATACCTGGCTGAAAGTTACTATGTCTTGATATAACAGCTTCAAAAATAGCAAAAACGGTGTTTTTTGCATTTTTGGGTTAGGATATCTCCAAAACCGTATAAGATAGAGCAATTCTGAGACCGGATTTAGAATTTTCATGAGCACATACGTCGCAAATGGCTATTGCTGTTTCTGTTTCACCATGAAAATTTTAAACTCAAAGTTTTTTTTTTGGTCAAATTTGATTACACTTTACGGTTTTTAGTAAGTAAAGTGAAGCTTGTGAATAAATTGTTGATGTCGGTTGATAGATAAATTAATGCCTCAAATAATAAAAGTAAAAAAAAAAATTTGCTAGAGCAAAATAAGAAAAATATTGGTTCTTGAATTTGCAAGCACCTCAAAAAATTAACAAATTTTGAAGTTTGAAGTGCTTCTAAAAAAAATTAGGAAAGAGTAGATTAACTATTATTAATGCAGAATTTGGCTCAAAATATTCTTAAAAAAATGCGATTTAATTTTTGCAAATACCTTATCTGATTAAAAAGATATAGCGTTTAAATTAAAAGAAGTACTCAAAAACTCAAAAATTCCTAAAAAAGTTTCTTCAAGCTCGTTGCGGAATATCTAAACGCAATTTTTTTTTGATTCCAAATCACTTTTTGTAATCAGCAAGATCCAAGAATTCGGAAAAGTCGCGCGCACCTTGACTTTTTAACGCTTTTGGTTTTTCCATACAAAATTTGGACCACTCTAATATATATATATATATAGAAATTAAACTTAAAATATGTTACATTGCAATTCTTGTATAATACATTTCATGTATGTAATTTAAATAATAAATGATACATTGGGTTTTTTTTATGTATGGTGATTTTTGCTTCTTAAAAATCTCCTTCACATCTTCCCCTTACTTACGGTGACTGAGCGGCACTCACCTTTCTTGTTGTAGGAGATTACGTACCTCTGGCTTCCAATCTTTTCAAACCGCCGGTATTGTTTGCCAAATTTGCCGCTGTGTTTCTTGATCAGCTCTCGTAGCTCGGGGGTGATATTGATGTCGCTAGTGTCCATTGCTGCCGCCTTGTTGTTGCTGTTTTGGTTGCGGGGCTGATCGTTGTTGTGGCTCTGTCTGCTGCCTTCGCTAATGTCGTTGCTAATGCCTATGTCTTGTTGGTTTTTATAGTCTATGGCTTTGCTTTTGTCTTCGGTTTTGATGTCATCTTCAGACTTAACTTCGTCACCGACATTGTTCCCCTCTTTGGTTTTGTCTCGTTCTTCGGCTTCGTTTTTGGCTTGATTTGTCTCGCTGCCGCTATCACTACCACTTTCGCTGCTATTGCTGCTGCTACTCTCGCTGCTGCTGCCTGAAGTCTCCATTTTGATAGATGTGCGGGGGCTTGCTTCGCGGCTTTCTGTTCTTTTTTGGTCAGCAGACAGGGTGTAAATTAATGCCTCGAGCTCCTCTATTTTATGTGAAATACTTTCCACCGTATACCACGTCTCTCTCTGTTCCGGCTGTGAGAAAAATGCCTCAGGATCCTGCATGATCATCTCAATATTTTTGAGCATAAAAATCCCGCAGTCGCACAGTGCGTTGAGCCCATACAAGCAATGGTCAAAAATAGAAGGAGTGGTTGGATATCGATGAAATTTGGTACTATAAGTAATTTGGGGTCGCTGAGCTCAAAAATGATCTCAGATTTGTTGTAAACTTTATAGTTTTGCTGAAAACCAGGTATTTAGGACGATTTTCTTAAGGTCCATATATAACGATGATGAAAAAGTAATGTTTAATGTTAACAAATGAAATGTACGTAGTAGTAATAATGCTTTTTGTACTTGTGAGACCATTTGTGTTCATAAAAACAAAACAAAAATTTTCAACATAAATTTTATATTTCATACGAATTTTCGTTTTAAGCATTTTTTAAAAAAAGAAAAAAAATATTTGTAGGACGAAATAGGAAAAGTTATTTGCAGTTCTTGATTATATAGAATTTGAACTAGTAGATTAAGAAAAAAAACGGCACTTATTTTTATAAGATTTGTTTTTTTTTTTTTCATCGAAATTTGTCAATTTCTGAAGTTTTTCATTTGATAATATCGTGTATTAAAATCACTACAATATAAATCAAATTATATAGTCTCCAAAATTTTTTAGCTTCATTTATTTACTCAAATATTATTTATAATAAAAAACTTAACTTCGCTTAGTTTAATCAAAAGACAAATTTTTGATAATTATTTGTTTAAGAGAACCCAAAACGAAGTGAATAAAACATGATTTTTTTTGAAAAATATCTCAACTTTGAAGTGTCACAGCGTAGCCAAAACTGAGTTTTTCCCCTAAATATTTTGTTTTTATTTTATTGATACAATTACCTGTCGATTGATTCCAATATTATTAGGTTTCGAGTCACAAAAAATTTTGATTTTTGCCCACTAGCCAACGCAGTGTGAGTCGGTTGTATTTTGTTGTTGTGGCACTTTGGTCTGGCGGATCAGCATGTTTTTGGTCACTTCGGCCCTTGCATCTTTTTGTTTTTCGAGGAATATCGTCAGCACTGTTTTAATTCTTTTGGCCTCAGTATTGCGTGATCCGGTCGCCCTTGAATCGAGGATCCAGACCCCAGTAGAACGGTGGTTAGCTCCTTATAGCAGGTTTACCAGGACGGCATACCAATGGTTATTATGGCAGACGGGGATCACCCAAAAGTCTCGATTATGGATGTTGGCAGCGTTAAGGAAAGCGGCCATCCGTTCCATCGCGTCTCTTTTTCGTGGATGTCCTACCTGAAGCATTGTGGGAAAAAAGTGTGTGCTGAGTGTAGCTACATTGTTTTGACGGTACATGCTTTGTTGCTGAAGCCACAGTAAATAAAAATCGACAACTGCGTCGTTCAGGTATTTACCCGGTGCTAGGCAGTTCATATCGTAGGTATGGATCACCACCAAACTTCTTCCTGGAGGATACGCTAGAACTGTTGTTGTCTTCATGATGATCTCATCCTCGCTGCTCAGTTCAATGGCGTCACTAGCCTAGACGCGTCCGTGTAGTGCTGGCACGACTCGGAGCTTCTCTTCTTCGGCTCTTGGGCCGCGTTGTATAACTTCACGTTCGATGTCCCACTCCAGGCCAAGTTCTTCTGCACGCCGTATTGCGTCGAGGCTGGTCTGCAGGCTGTTGCGGAAGCCCTCGACAGATTTCTCCCATGGCTGCATTTTTTTTTTTTTTCCTCTTTTTCTTTTGTGAGTAAATTTAATTCCTTTCGGCTGCTGTGTCGGGGATCAAAATATTCGGCTTGGAGAAAACAACCGGTCTCGTCGCGTGATCGTGGCCAACTGATTTTTTAATTTTTTTCTTCAAACATGCATGTCGAACTCCCCTCAACATGTGTGGTGATGTTTGGCGGCCACCCGTCATTCGGTAGTGTTCGGCTACATTCGGAAGTACAACGTTGCTGCTGTCGGTTAGGGATGGTATTTTAAATTTCGGAACTTTGTACCTTTTTTTGGTCACATTGTACTGGATAGGTGGAATTGTACTTTAGCCCCTTTTTCCTTCGTGTCAACCTGATGACGTCATATTTTCGGTGTGATGATGTTTTTTTTTTTTTTTTTGGCGTATATTACTTTTTTTTTTCTTTGCTGGAATTTTCTTCTTGGTTTGTTGTTTTAATTTTTGGTGTAGACGGGCAGTTTACAGAAGCCCCTACTGTGATTAACTTGAGTCACTTGGATGAAAAATTTTTAATTCGCTGATGTGGGCTGCGCGAGTCTTTTCTTGCCCTTCTAATTGTATTGTGGCGATAACTGGTGATATAAAACTGATGATCTTGTAGGGTCCCTCGTATTGTGGTGCCAATTTAGCAGCAAAATTATCTGCGGCTTTGGAGAGGTGATGTTGCTTTGCAAGTACCAGCTGTCCTACTTTTGGCTTCCAGGCTCTCCTACGCAGGTTATAGTGGCGGGCTTGATCTTGGGCTGCTCGCTCTAAATTTCGCCTGACTATGGAGAATATCTCTTGCATTCGAGTGACTTTCTCCGCTGGGCTGATGACAGTTGTTCCTGTTCCTGTTCCTGTTGTGTACTGGTCGTAAATTGCTCTGGGTAGTCTTGGTTCTCGCCCCTGCGTAAGGTAGGAGGGTGAATATCCTGTTGTATCGGAGACACTGGAATTTATTGCCAATGAGATTTCGGGTATGGCTTCGTCCCATGTCCTTTGGTTTTTCTCTGTAAACTGGGCAATCTTTGTTTTCACTGTGCGGTTTGTTCTCTCCGTGGGGTTTTCTTGCGGGGTATATGGCGCCGTAAATTGTTGATGGGTGCCCATATCTTGAAGAAATTTCCGGAAGTTTCGGCAGGTGAACTGCGCGCCATTGTCGGTGATCATTACTTTTGGGACCCCATATCTCGCGAATATCCTTTCCCTGAATGCTTTGATGAGACTTTCAGTTGAGGCCTTTCGTAGTGGCACAAGCTCGGTCCACTTTGTGAACTTGTCGAACAGGACCAAAAGAATCGAATTCCCATGCTTGGAGCGCGGTAAAGGGCCGATAAAATCAGCGCACACGATGGCCCATGGTTCTTCTGGAATGGCGGTGAGCATTTTTCCAGCTGGTTGTTGTTGGTTGGGCTTGAAACACTGGCATACCTCACAGCGGCGAACATACTTGCTTGCATCGCGGAACATTCCTGGCCAAAAGTATTTGTTGCTGAGGCGAAGAATGGTTTTTCGTATACCCAAGTGCCCAGCGCACGGGGTATCGTGATTTTCTTGTAGTACCTGGTTTCGTAGGGGTTTTGGAACACAGAGTTTCCAGGGACTATCGTCCGCACCAGAAAATCGTCCAACGATATGACGGTATAAATTTCCATTTTCTTTGATGTAGTCAGGATACTTTTCGGGGTCCTTTTCGATTTCCTCGATTCTTCGTTTCAAACAGTCGCATTTTGGTGGTGGTTCTTCGGCTTGCAGCATACACATGGTTTCTAACGGTTGACGCGATAGTGCATCCGCGACCACGTTTTGCTTTCCTCTTCGGTATTGTACGTCAAACGTGTATTGTTGTAGCTCCAATGCCCAGCGTGCGATTCGTCCTGATGGGCTCTCTATCGAATTGAGCCATTTGAGCGAAAGATGGTCGGTTATTACCGTGAAATTATATCCCTCCAGATATGGCCGCATCTTCCTTATTCCCCACACGATCGCCAGACATTCCTTCTCTTTGGGGGAATAGTTTTGTTCTGCTTTGTTCAGATGTCGGCTGGCGTATGCTATGACTCTTTCGGTGCCTTCTAATTCTTGCGTAAGCACCACACCGAGGCCGTAATCGCTTGCATCTGTCTGTAAAGTAAACCTCAAAGGCGACTTGCTGAGCTTCTTCCCACTTGAAATGCTTCCCCTTTTTGAGAAGAGCCGTGAGCGGGCGGACGGTATCAGAAAATTCGGGCACGAAGCGGCGGTACCACGACGCTATCTTAAGGCAGCGGCGCAATTCTTTTACATTCGTTGGCGGTTTTAGTTCCTGGATGGCTGCAATTTTATCTGAATCGGCGTGGACTCCTTGTCCGTTAACTACGTGGCCCAGGTATTTTAACTCTTGCTTAAAAAATTCGCACTTTTCGGGGTTTATGCGCAGTTTCGCCTCTCGTAGTCGCCGGAACACTTCCTTCAGGTTTTGTACGTGCTCCTCGAAGCTTCTGCCGATCACGATGATGTCGTCCAGGTACGCGAATGCATGAGGCTCCATTTCGGGCCCAATTACCTGGTCCAAAGCTCGCTGGAATGTTGCAGGGGCTGAGTGAAGACCGAAGGGCATGACTTTCCATTCGAATAGCCCATATCCAGGTACCGTGAAAGCAGTAAATTGTTGGCTACTTTTTTCCATGGGGATCTGCCAGTACCCGTTCTTCAGGTCCAAACTGCTTATATATTTTGCTTCGCATAGGCGGTCTAAAATGTGTTGGATCCGTGGAAGTGGGTAGGCGTCTGGTGTCGATCTCGCATTTAACTGGCGGTAATCCACACATAGCCTCCATTGACCATTTTTCTTTTTTACCATCACTATGGGGGCGCTGAATGGACTTCTTGATCGTGAAATACAGACTTTCTTTAACAGCTCGTCAACTTCTGCTTTCATTGCTTGTTGTATGGCCGGGTTCCTCGGGAAATATCGTTGTTTTACTGGTCTGTCGTCCTTCATAATAATCTAGTAGGATGCTATGCTCGTGATTCCAGTAATTTCATCAAATTTTCGCAGCTCTACGTCTAACAATTCCTTAATGAGTCTGTCTTCGTTTTCCTTGTTGTTTTCCACTCTGTACTCTGAAGGGCTTATACTCTCGTCTTTTCCATATAAAGTGGATTCTGCTATGTGGCTGTTAAGTGTCACCTCTTCGTCTGAATGGTTTTCCTCCTGGAGCGTCAGCGAAAGTCCTCCGCAGCTAAGGTTGGCACCTGCTGTCGCCAAAAAGTCCATTCCCAGTATTAAATGATCGGCGGCGTCCGGGAAGACCAGCAACGGCATCTTAACTATCTTGTTTCCTAAGCGAACATTCAGGACAAGAGCCTCTCGTATCCTATAGCGGGTATTATCTGCTAGTCTGATGTCGATCCTTACTGAAATGACGTTTTCTGGAGTTGCGAGCTCATTAGCTAAGTAGGCGCTGATAAAGCTCCGGGTGGCACCGGTGTCGATAGTGGCGTTGAGTATCTGCTCCTCCAGGGCGACGGATGCAATGATTCGATTGTTCTCGTGGTTTAATGCCCGCTCCGGGTAGGAGATGGCGTAGTTTCGGGCAGCCTCGTCTCCCCACGATCCTGATGAGGCTGCTGGCGGTTTCCCGAATGGCAACATTCAATCGTCCTCGTGTTTCTTCTTCCGCATTCCCAACAGAATAATGCTCTGGTGTTGTGGCAGTCCCTAGCGAAGTGTCCAGTTTGTCCACATCTACGGCATGCATTTCTGACGTCAATTAAATCATCGGCTCCTACCATGCAGTTCCTGTCGTTGTTATGTCGAGATCGTGGCGTGGTGTTTTCCCTTGTGATGCCTTGTATGGTTTCAAAATCGTCGGCCATGGTCATTAGCTCTGTGAGGCTGCTAAAGTCTTTCCTACGGATGTATAACTGAAGGTCTGGTAGACAGTTCCGGAAAATTCTATCGAGTTTCTCGTCCTCGGTGTAGTTTGCGTGTCGCATCATATCTTGAAGGGCGATGACATAGTCCTTGAAGGATTCTCTCGGGCGTTGAAGGCGATGACGGATCTCATCTTCTAAACGTTCGAAGTAGCGTGGCGGCAAAAAGAAATAACAAAATTCTTTCCGGAAAGCGCTCCAGGTGTTCCAGCCGTTGTTGTTGTTTCTGTACCACGTTAGCGCTCTCTCTCGTAACAATTGTGGCATAGTGCGGGGGAGATGGTTTTTGTCGATATCGTAGACCTCTGCCAACTCCTCTACTCGTTCGATGAAGGCTAACGGATCGCGGCCCCCATTATATTTCTCCGAACATTTCCTTACTATATCAATTATGGCAGCATAACTGGAAACGGCACGCGTTGCTGGATTTGTAAAGGCGGCAGCGGTGAGAGTTTGCGTGCCGCATGTTGCGGACGTCTGGTTCTCCGTCTTCTCGTCCGTATCTTCTACTGTGATATGCGTCTCTTTTGACTCGGGTTCTGAAGTCGATGGCTTTGGCTTATCGGCCGGTCTAAATGGTGACAGCGACCTGTTATGCTTCGTTTCTAGCTCTCTCAATCTATCCTCAATGTTTTCGTCCTTGTTCTCGTTGACGAATGCTGCAAATCGTTTCCTTAACTCCTCCACTGATCCGGTTCCGTCAAATTTAAATTCCTCTGCATACACCGTCAAGTCGTCCTTTCTAAGCGACCAAACCCATGTTGATTTTACCATGTTGTTTTCAAAATTTTCTGCCGTGTTGTCTTTGCTTAATAATTTATACTTTTGCTTCGCCGTCTCTGTGTTCACATTAAATCTTTTACTGCCTCACCTTTTGTTTCTGCAGGATCTTAGCAGCTTCCGTTTGATTTGTTGAATCTCCTGCTTCGCTGTCTCTGTGTTCACACCAGATATTTTACCGCTTCACCTGTTGTTTTTTTTTTTTGTAGGATCTTAGCTGCGTCCCTTTGTTTTGTTGAATCTCTGGCTTCGCTGTCTCTGTGTTCACCTTGGATGTTCTACTGCTTCACCTGTTGTTTCTATGTATAGGATCTTAGCAGCGTCACTGTGTTTAGTTGCATCAAATTTCTCCTTAGTCCTCCGTTGTTTTATTCTCGTTATTGTAGATATCTCTCGTCCTTAGTAGTTTTTAGCAAGGTCCCTGCTCGGGCGCCATTTGTAACGAAGTTTCGCCAGGGTAAGCGTCAGGCGGTTGTCCAGGGCCAATCCTGTTTAAATATCGTTACGAAAAATACAAAAAGCGTTATTAGTTTTAATAATTAATTTTTCTTTATTTATGATTCTGTAGACTGTCTTGCTTCGACTCTCCTGCTTAGACTCTCCTACTTAGACTACCCTTTATCTACTTAGTGCATACGCTTATATACAAAATCTTACTTACTATTTATGATACATATAAAATAAAATAAAACAAATAACTGTTTTCGTTCCATTATCCTAATGATAACGGGAGCTTAAGAGCTAAGGGTAATCAATTGGAACGCAAATAAGGGAACGGTTTGGGAGCGTGGAACCCTTGTGGAACGGTGTGGGCAAAGGGGAATGTCCATTTCCCTAAAGGGACCATGTGGGACTATGAAACCCCAGTGATTCATTCCCATGGGAACAATTTGGAAGAGTGAAACCCCTCTGATACGTTTGGGCTTAAGGAACACAAAGAACGGTTTGGGATGATGAAACCCTTGTGGAACGGTGTGGGCAAGGGGGATGTCCGTTTCCCTGAAGGGACCATGTGGGACTATGAAACTCCCAGTGATTCATTCCCATGGGAACAATTTGGAAGAGCGAAACCCCTCTGAAACGTTTGGGCTTACGGAACACAAAGAACGGTTTGGGATGATGAAACCCTTGTGGAACGGTGTGGGCAAAGGGGAATGTCCATTTCCCTGAAGGGACCATGTGGGACTATGAAACCCCAGTGATTCATTCCCATGGGAACAATTTGGTAGAGTGAAACCCCTGGCGGAACAAAGGTGGCTGAGAAATCGTGATGTTGCCGTGTAGGTTGGCGATGCGTCAGGATCAGGCAATGCATCAGGAGTAGGCATGATAGGCATCCACCACTCTGTATACATGGCCAGGTGCCGATATGCCCGAGGCAGGCATGATATGCATCCACCACCTCGTGTATACGGCCCCATTAAGGATGACGCTGGAGAGGATTAGGGTCGGGCAATGCATCAGGAGCAGGCATGATAGGCATCCACCACCCCGTATACATGGCCGGGTGCCGATATGCCCGAGGCAGGCATGATATGCATCCACCACCTCGTGTATACGGCCCCATTACGGGTAACGCTGGAGAGGATTAGGGTCAGGCAATGCATCAGAAGCAAGCATGATAGGCATCCACCACTCCGTACACATGGCCAGGTGCCGATATGCCCGAGGCAGGCATGATATGCATCCACCACCTCGTGTATACGGCCCCATTAAGGATAACGCTGGAGAGGATTAGGGTCAGGCAATGCATCAGGAGCAGGCATGATAGGCATCCACCACTCCGTATACATGGCCAGGTGCCGATATGCCCGAGGCAGGCATGATATGCATCCACCACCTCGTGTATACGGCCCCATTAAGGGTAACGCTGGAGAGGATTAGGGTCAGGCAATGCATCAGGAGCAGGCATGATAGGCATCCACCACTCCGTACACATGGCCAGGTGCCGATATGCCCGAGGCAGGCTTGATATGCATCCACCACCTCGTGTATACGGCCCCATTAAGGGTAACGCTGGAGAGGATTAGGCAATGCATCAGGAGCAGGCATGATAGGCATCCACCACTCCGTACACATGGCCAGGTGCCGATATGCCCGAGGCAGGCATGATATGCATCCACCACCTCGTGTATACGGCCCCGCTGGAGAGGATTAAGCAATGCGTCAGGAGCAGGCATGATAGGCATCCACCACTCCGTACACATGGCCAGGTGCAGATATGCCCGAGGCAGGCATGATATGCATCCACCACCTCTGTATTCGGCTCCATTAAGGATGGGGGAAAGGTTGGGGACAAGTGGATAGGAACGGTGGCGGCGGTGATACTCACGATAAGTCGCCGATGCCATGGTTACGGCGAAGATATGGCGCGGCCGCAATGAGTCAGCCGTTGGCGGCGAAATTTGCCGGCCATAGGAACGGCGGCGGCGTTGATGGCCGCGAAAGTCGCCGATGCCGGGGTTTCGGCGAAGGTATGGCGCGGCCGCAATGAGTCGACTGTTGGCGGCGAAATTGCCGGCAAGGGAGTGCCGATGCCACGAAGGCATGACAAAGCGGTGTGAACACCTTGGGCGCTTGGTGTCGACTGATCTGACTGCCGGCCGGCTTGTATAATTTTGTTCTGATTTCCATTCGTTCCTCTCTTTTCCTTATATTGTTCTCTCTTGCTTGTATGTATACTTACTCTTAACCCCTCGGTACCTGCGTTCTTCTCTCCGCCCCAAATGGTGAAAACAGTTATTTTGTCTTTAACAAAAAGGAAAAAATAAATGTAATTGGAATTCATATAAAAAATATACATATATATATATATATATATATATATATAGAAATTAAACTTGAAATATGTTACATTGCAATTCTTGTATAATACATTTCATGTATGTAATTTAAATAATAAATGATACATTGGGTTTTTTTTATGTATGGTGATTTTTGCTTCTTAAAAATCTCCTTCACATCGTGTCGCCTGATACCAACTTTGATAATGGTTTGGGTGGTAGATGTAATTCTGGTAATATAACTTTTCCACCAGCACAGCACATTCCTGGTGATTCATTCTTAAATTTGAATGCACTGCAATATGTGCATAGTTCATCCATTTTTCCAATAACCACACTTGGATGAATGCTGTAATTATATTTAGCATTGTAATGGAATGCACTGAGATATAAGTCAGGGTGAGTGGTTCGTCTGGCTCGAGCAGTGTACATTCGGATGGTAAGCAGTCTGGATTCGCGTTGCACGTGCATGAAGTTCTCGGTCGGTTTCTAATCTTGCATTTCGTTGCTCGTTAGTTTCCAATGAACGCGCTTGAGCATGAAGCTCTCGGTCGGATTCCAATCTCGCTTCTCGTTGTTCGTTTGTTTCTGAGTTTCGTTTTGCCTTTTTCTGTCGTGCTTGAGACGTAGAACGACCGAGCGCTCGTTTTTTGGGAGGCATAACTGCACAGAAATTGCGTTGAAATGTTTTGATAATAAATTTAAATATGTTGAGCGTTGATCAGCAAATGGCATTGAAAATTAATTTAAATTTTTTGAGAGTTGATCAGCAATCAAAATTTCGAATGAATTCAAAAAAGCTACTCTCTTCCTCTCGATTATATTCACAAATTCACTGAGAATAATGTAAAAAATAAGCGTTTGGAAGATTACGAAACCAATATTGATTCCTTTTACCATGAAATGCATGGAAAAGGGGCATGTTCCGCCCATTTTGTTATTGAAGGAAAGTTAATTTCGTTTCAAACCATCTTAAAAATTCCGAAAAGCTTAGCTAGGGTGTCCCAGGAATCCATCAATTAAGGCTTGTTGATAGTTCGCCAAAGATGCATTTCTTGTAGTACATTTAGGGCCAATTTTACAGTGTGAGCTTAAGCGTAGTTTATCTGTTGAGTGTAGTTTAAATAAAAATTTCATTTTCACAGTCATTTGAATATAAGGGCTGCTTAAGCGCCAGTCTATCGACACTCAAAATAGTAGGGGTGGTTTATGTCATACTTGACGTTGTCATAAATAAAAATTAAAAAATTCTTAAAATGAAAAATAAACAAAAAAAATATTCTAAAATTTATATTGTTTATAAATTTACGATTATAAAAAACCTCCTATGTCAGAGCAACATTCTAAAGCGAACGGTCCATTCAGTACGTCGAATACGTCACGTCGTTTTTTTCAACTGACTGCGACGCATTTGACGGAGAAGCCTGGCCCAATTAATACTTTCAAAACGGATTAAAACATCACAATTCTTTTTATAATATTAATTTCAAATTTAAATTTTACACTTGCACAGCTCTAATATTTTTTTTATTCCAATATTATTCAAAAAACAAAACAAAAACGACAAAGAAAAAAAAAAAAAAACAAATGGAATTGAAAATAAATTTATTTTACGGTTGTCAAATCACACGACGTACGTCGAAAGTTGGGAGTTGGGCAACTTTTGTACGTTGCGTTGACGGAGACGTATTGATTGGGTCACACTTGATATAAACTCATATTTTTAACTTAGCTGTCAGTCGAAAAAAACAACGTGACGTACTCGACGTACTGAATGGACCGTTGCCTTAATACGTTTTTATTCAATAAGCTTCTAAATTGACGTTGAAAAAACGTGATCCTTGAATATTGCGCTTATGCAGCCAACTTTAGCTGGTACTTCAGACCAATATTTTTGTACTTTCATATAAAATTCCAAACTGCTTGTGGACTTTTGAATCTCAACATAGAAGATAGCTTCAGGCGCAGATTCTTTCGCTCCTTTTGAAAAATCAACGTTCTCAACAGGTTTCAATCACTCTTTTTCGCGTAGTTTGGTTTCCACCCACTGGAGTATGATAAAAAATTTATGCAAATCCAATATGCGAGTGAATCATCCCAAAAGCAGCTAAAATATTGAAATTCTAATTGAAAGTTTATTGAAATATTTTTTAAATTGTAAACAATATTTTACGTCAAAGTTGTCTACTGTCAAATTAATTTAAAAGTATTTTCGGTTTGTATCTTTGCTAATGACATATGTGAGCTAGTCAACTGTGAAATTGAAAATTTTTTAAGGGCCGCTTAAGCTACACTAACGGTTTAGCTAAGCTAAAGCTTAAGCTAACACTGTGAAATTGGGCCTTAGATATTCTTCGTTTTGACTATGAAACCATCGGGTGACCTTCGGGAACCTTCAATTATTCCACAAAATTATCAATTAAGGCTTGTTGATAGTTCGCCACAGATGTTTTGCCTTTAATATGCCTAGATATTCTTCGTTTTGGCTATGAAGCCTTCGGGTGACCTTCGGCAACCTTTGAGTGTTACGGGAAACTGTTAATTAAAATTTTTTTAAAGACTTTTTCCCTCTCGAATACTTCGATATTCTTCGTTTTGACTGTAAAACCTTCGGGTGACCTTCAAGAACCTTTGGATGTCAAAGAAAAATATCAGTTAAGGATTGTTGGTTGTGTGCCACAGATGTTTTCTCTCTAGTATATCCAGATATTCTTCGTTTTGACTATGAAGCCTTCGGGTGATCTTCGGAAACCTTCGTGTATAGCCTAAGCTATGCAATTTAATTTAAGGATGATTTGGTGTAAATTTCAGGTGAATCGATTAAGCAGTCTCTGAGAAAAAGCAATTTAACAAACTTTTGTATGAGAGCCACCCTTAATATGCACCCTGACAAATTTTTTTTTTTTCTTAGAATTCTTCGCGGGCATGTTCAACCAATTCCTAATGTTCCAACGCAATCAGATGAACGGTCTCTGAGAAAATGCGATTTAAAACAAATTTTTATATGAGGGCCACCCTTAATATGCACCCTAACGGAATAAATAGTATCCTATGTCCGTTTCCTGGCTCTAAGCTACCTCCTCACCAATTTTCAGCCATATCAGTAAAGCCGTTCTTGAGTTATAAATAGTGTAACTAACACGACTTTCTTTTATATATATAATAAGAAGATAAAGAATTTTTGTAATCATTTTTTCAGTGTTTTTTTTTTTGTTAAGGAACGTTAACTTTTTATACTATAGTATGCAAAATATACATGATATATATATACAATATGTATGTATGCTTACATTTTTTATTATTTGTTAAAATAATGGGTAAAATCTAATTTCCATATGTCGATTAAAAATGTTTTTTTTTTCATTCAAATGTCAACGGTTTTTGTAAATTTTTCGAAAACAGATGCATCGATTTTTTTCATTTTAATTTGATATTCTTCAAAATTTAACATGCTTTTATAAAATATACACGTAATAATCATTATTTGTTATAATAATGATAAAAATTTAATTTTGTGTGTGTCAACTCACAACTTTTTGTTCATTTCAATTTTAACGGTTTTTTGTCATTTTTTCAAAAACCGCTCTAATGATTTTTTTAAAATTATACCAAAATATGCGGAATTTGATAGACTTTCATAATATTAAATAACCTCAGAGTCGTGTTGTTATCATTATTTAAATCCTCAGAACAGCACCGTTGGGTATTTATTGTTTGGCCAGGCCAAAGGTTATACCCTTAGGTTAGGTTAGGGTGGCGGCAATATTGCCACACATAGACCGCAAAGGTCCATAGTTAATGTTACCAACTATACTGGATTTTCCAGTATCATACTGGATTTGAGCTAGATATACTGGATGAAAATCCATACTGAATTATATCCTGGTTTTTCAGGTCCATACTGGATTATACTGGATTTTAAAAAAATCAAATTTTCGAACATTTTTTTGGTCTGCTCATAAGTGCTGCGAATGTAGAAGCGTTCAACCTAAACGAGCGTTTACTCAGCGATCGAGCGGGGTGGTGAATGTAAGGTGTTTTACCTATTGAAACGCTGTGGCCGGAATTAATTGGCATAGGCTGTTCTGCACATGGATCACACATTGCGCTCAAAGACGCATTTGATCGGATGCCATTTCCGGACGTTGGGAATATCGTAGTGAAAGTTTACTCGTAGTTTTACATTCACACCCGTCGCGTTGAAGCGTTGAAAGAGATTTGCGACACATAGGACATCGAATACAAAAAACTGCTTGGATGTACAAACACTCGGTACTTAGCGCTTGTACCGGCGATTGGATTGATTCTTAAGCTGTGGGAGCCGCTGAAAGTTTTTTTATTATCCAAAGAGAAAAGCTGTCAGAAGGCAATCGATTAATTGTTCAATAATGGATTGTTGGAACTATTGCTGCTTTCTGTTAAAGAACAAGTAAGAAATTCAAAAAAAAAAAAAAAAAACTAGTAAGGGTGGTATCTTTGGCCTGGCCAAAAACTAAATACCCTACACTACATTTCAAGTATATTATTAGAAGAGTATTGTCGGGTCAAGCACTTTTTATAAAATACTTTTCATATAAAATAATTTACATTAAATTTGTTACAATTTTTCTTTAAAGAATTTGTTTGCATACTTAATCATTTGAATTTTTCTGTAAATATTACTTTATAATTTATTACTATTTCCTTTAATTTTATTTGCAACTCTGAAAAAATCTCTCTTCTGTAATATTTAACTTCATATTAACTTCTTTATACTCAATAAATTAGTATTTGATTAGCCTTTGATCCGTGTCTTTTATTCTCGTTTTTTTGATTGTAGACCACAAGTTTAAATTCCGTTGTTTTTTTGTAACTTTTTAGAACACTTGCCCTTAAATTTTTAGCAGTGAATTTAAATATAATTTAAATATTTTAAATATTCGACTGCCGGTCAAGAAAAAGCTTTTGATCGTTCATTTTGGCGCCCAACGTGGGGCATATAGTGCTCTAAATTTACAATAATTTATGAAAATTGCCTAAAATTGTGTCTTAAAGTCGCCTAATTGATTGGCAAGAAATTTTACATAAAAAATATATTTTCATAATCACACGCGAGTTGAGAGTGGTCTACAAATTTCGTGGCATATCGATAGCGTGACCTTCAAGAGGTTTCAATAACTTCATAAAATAAAAAAATAAAAAAACAAATTTTTAACCTATGGTCACCTTGAAACCCATTGTCGCCAGCCGTTAGTTTTTCTACAAAAAATATATATATTTTATTGCACTCCATAAAGTGCAAAAATATTGCAACGGTTATAGGCGATACATACATATCGTGCTCATCTTCGAATATATGTACATAATACTCTCATCAGAATAATTGCTGTACATACCACTGTCGCTCACAAGCCGAACTTATTTTGGGACTTTACGTCGTAACATTGCGCTGCATTCTTCGTCGCTGTCAACGGAGCTGTTAACATCTGCATCACTGCGCTGCATTTTTCGTCGCTGTCAACGGTACTGTTAACAACTGCGCGCACTACTGCTACTACTTTCGCTCACGCTGCAATTGCTGCTGCGTTTTTTTTGCCTTTGACACTTGTTACCTTTCACGATATTCTTTTATATTTCGCTGCGCTTGTTGTTTATATTTTCGTCGTCGCTGCACCATGGCAGAAGCTCTCAAGCAACAACGCGCTAATACCAAAAAGAATATTTCTCGTATAAAGGGCATCATAGAAACAAATGGGAGAGGAGTAGGAAAAACTTTGACGTCTACCGAGCTTAAGTGTCGCTTGGGTATTTTGGAGTCCTATTTTACGCAAATTAGCAGCTACCAAACACAAATAGAGAAATTGGAACCCGAAGACAATATGAGAGGCGAACTTGAGGATTTGTATGTTGGTATAAAAATTGCTATCCAAGAACAACTAGGTGAAGACCTGCATAATGCCTCAATTAGTCAAACTTATTTTACGATGCCTACTTCTAACACTAGATTACCTGCGCTAAAGCTGCCTTCGTTTAGTGGTACGTACTCTGAGTACAAAAATTTTATAACGTCGTTCAACCAAATTATTGATAGAGAGCTCAATCTGTCAAATATTGAGAAGTTTAATCACTTGCTTAATTGCTTGCAGGGGCAAGCTTTAGATACTGTCAAAGCTTTTCAAGTGACCAACGAAAATTATCCAAAGGCACTTGATAGGCTTAAAGCTCGATACGACAACACTACACTCATTTTTATGGAAAACATTTCGTCGCTTTTTGAATTACCTTCCATACAGAAGCAGAATTGTAAGCAACTGAGAAGTTTAGTGGATAATGTTTCCGCGCTCTACAGTTCTCTACTTTCACTTGGTTCTGAAAAGCAGATTTCGAATGCTATGTTAATTTACTTAGTGATGCAAAAAGTTGATGATGGAACGCAAAAAAGGTGGAAGGAGTCTCTTGATTTTAGCTCACTACCTATGTGGGATGACTGCGCTAAAGTATTAGAAAGGCGCTGCCAATTTCTCGAGTCAATTGAAACGCCACACTCGTCTCACGACACACCCCATAAAGTCGACAACAAATTTTCAAGAAAGGTTGATAAGCATCAGTCACCTCGTCAAAATTATTCCTTCGCTTGCACTAAGCGTACTTGCGCTCTATGTGGCAGTGCAGATCATGCAATAAATAGTTGTCAACGTTTTAACGACATGTCTACTATGGAGCGATTTAACAATGTTAAAAGGCTCGCACTTTGTATCAATTGTTTATCGAAAAACCACAGGGTCACGCAGTGTACTTCTGCATACAAGTGTAAGGTTTGTGCTCGATCCCACCATTCATTGCTTCATCATTCTCAGAATTCTACAACTTCTGGTTCCTCGTCGCCACCATCGGTATCATCACCATCAGCAGTACAAACCACCGCTGCAGTGCATACTCATCTCGAAAGCTCATCGCAAGATGCAATTATTCTCGCTACAGCAATTGTACTCGTTCGTGACGCCGCTGGTTGCTACCAATTTGGTAGGGCACTTCTCGATTCTTGCTCTCAGGTAAACTTTATCACTGAAGAATTTTCGCAAAAATTACGATTGCCACGTGAGAAACACAACATTGAAATTATTAGCATTGGTGCATCCAACACAAAAATAAACCATAAAACATCAACAAATATAAAATCTCGTGTTACTGACTTTGAGCTGCCACTCAGCTTTTGCGTTACTACTCATATTTCGTACCAACCTGAAACAGAGATTGATATTTCATCTTGGAATTTGCCAGCTAATACTACGCTAGCAGATGAATATTTCTTTAAATCAAAACGCATTGATTTACTCCTAGGCACTGAAAGCTTTTTTGATGTGCTCTCCGTAGGCCAAATTAAACTCGGCGATAATTTACCTACACTCCAAAAAACACTGTTAGGTTGGGTGGTATCGGGCAAATACATACCTGATGCCAAAGTTTCCTCGCGTTCATCCACTTGTTTATTGTCTTGTGAAGAATCTATTAATTTCAATCTTGAACAGCTGTGGAAATTAGATGAGACTGCCTTAGCATCTACGCTTTCTGATGAGCAAGCTGATTGCGAATCTTTTTTCATAAAAACGGTTTCACGCAATGCCAATGGGAGAATCATCGTTCGATTGCCGTTTAAGGAAAACTACGCTTGTCTTGGATCTTCGTATGACATCGCATTGCGCAGATTTGCTGCTTTAGAACGACGATTGGTACGTATGCCTGATACAAAGGCCCAATATGTGGAATTTATGAGCGAATACGAAAAACTCGAGCATATGACTCTAGTTGAAAATCCTGACCTTAGCACGCCTCACTATTATATACCCCACCATTGTGTTTTCAAGCCGAATAGCACATCAACAAAGCTAAGGGTCGTCTTCGACGCTTCATGTCGAACTTTATCGCAAAAATTGCTTAACGACATTTTATTGGTAGGTGCCACTATTCAAGATGATTTGGTTTCACTTCTGCTTCGGTTTCGCATTCATCGTTACGTCATCACTGCAGACATAACAAAGATGTACAGGCAGGTACTGGTCGACTCTCGTGATCGCTGTTTTCAGTACATTTTATGGCGTAATTCCGAAAATGAAGAGGTGCGCACATACCAACTTAACACTGTGACTTACGGTACAGCAAGTGCACCATTCCTCGCGGTAAGAAGCCTGCATCACTTGGCTGACCAGTATGCTGCAGAATTTGTTTTAGGATCAAAAATGATCAAATCTTCGTTCTATGTAGACGATTTTCTATGCGGAGCAGATTCGTTGGAGGAACTATCAACAATAAAATATGAAGTTTCCACTATTTTGAAAAATGGCTGTATGGAACTTGCCAAATGGCATTCTAATGTCGATTCTTTTGTTGACGATAAAACTATCAAAGATTTAAATTTAAGCGATACTTTTGTCACTTATGCTTTGGGAATTATGTGGGATCAAAAACAAGATCTCTTTCTCTTTTCATTTTCGCCAAAAAATCTCCATAAAGGTAAATCTACGAAACGCACAATTTTATCGCTTGCTTCATCGCTCTTCGACCCTCTTGGGTTATTGGCTCCTCTGCTTGTCACAGCAAAGGTGATTTTGCAAGAGTTGTGGCTGCTCAAATTGGATTGGGATGAGACAGTACCTCAAAATCTCCACACTGCTTGGGAGAATTTGCTTAAAGAACTCTCTTCGCTCTCATCGATTACTATACCTCGCTATTGTCTTCGCATCACCACTCATCGTGTGCAAATACACGGTTTTTGTGACTCTTCAATACGTGCATATGGTTGCTGCGTTTACTTTCGTGTAGAAGACTTATGCGGCAACGTTGCAGTCAACTTACTTTCTGCAAAATCTCGTGTCGCACCAACAAAAAAGTCATTACCGAAGCTTGAGCTATGTGGTGCTCTGCTGCTATCAAAGCTTTTTGCCAAAATCAAAACAACTTTTGGTCATTTACAATTTGACGTCTATTTGTGGAGTGACTCTCAAATTGTTTTACATTGGCTACGTATGCACTCATCTACTCTTTCAATTTTCGTGGGAAATCGAGTATCAGAGATACAAGATCTCACTACTAATTGCAACTGGAGGTATGTTCCAACTCAGCACAACCCTGCTGATATTGTATCAAGAGGATGTACGGTGCAAGAACTTGTCACTTCAATTTGGTATACAGGCCCATCGTTTTTATCGCTTTCTCAAAATCACTGGCCTGAAAATGCTCTCTTTACATCAGCCATGGAAGAAGTCAACAAAGAGAAGCGCAAAGCTACGTTTTTTGTAACAGAAAAATCTAATCACATCATCAATTGCATAAACAAACTCAGTTCACACATGACTAGCATACGCGTGGTCGCCTGGATGTTTCGTTTCTTTCGAAAAATTAACAAATCTATTAGCAACATCAATGAAGCAGAGTCGCTGGCTCCACAAGAAATTGAAACCGCTCTTTGGTGCATCGTGTGGAACATCCAGCAGCAGTATTTTGCAGAAGATATTTGTCGTGCCAAGAAAGGTGTTGAAGCTCAAGCTGCGCTTAAGTATCTTAACCCGTTTTGTGAAGACACTTTTGGATTCACTTTGTTGAAGGTTGGTGGTCGCTTAGAACTATCTTCATTGCCTGACGTGCAAAAGCATCCAGTCTTGCTACCCAGCAAATGTCATTTTGTGGAATGCCTCGTACGTCATTTGCACACCACAAACTACCATGCTGGACCCAAGGCTCTTGTCAGCTTAATTCGTCTCAGATTTTGGATCATCAATGCCAGAGACATTGCACGTCGCATTGTCAGATCGTGCGTACATTGTGTGCGCTACAAACCAAAATTGCTCGAGCAAATGATGGGCAGCTTGCCTGTCGAACGTCTTACGCCTTGCAGACCATTTTCTCGCTGCGCAGTGGATTTTTGCGGTCCAATCAGTACATACCTGCGCATTAGAGGAAAAGCACCTTACAAAACGTACATTGCCATTTTCGTATGCTTATGGTCGAAAGCAGTACATATTGAAGCAGTGTCGGACCTTTCGACTGAAGCGTTTATTGCTGCGCTAAAACGCATGATTGGCAGGAGAGGTTTGCCGACCGATATTTTTTGTGATAACGCCACAAATTTTGTCGGCGCTGATCGTAAGCTCGCTGAACTGAAGGAATTTATTTTTAACTCTAAAAATAAAAATTCAATCATTAATTTTTGCTCTAATGAATTTATAAATTTTAATTTCATCCCACCCAGGGCTCCACATTTTGGCGGTCTGTGGGAGGCCGCGGTTAAGTCAACGAAGGGTCATCTAAATCGTACACTTGCCAACGCTCGCCTAACATTTGAAGAGCTGACAACTGCACTTGTTGAGATTGAAGCCATTCTCAATTCTCGACCATTATCGCCGCTTTCTTCCGATCCGAGTGATTTTGAATCGCTAACGCCTGCTCACTTCATCATCGGTAGCTCATTAAAAGCATTGCCTGAGCGCACAGCTGCAACAGAAAAAGATATCTATCATCTCGAGAAATGGTCGCGCATCACCGCAGTCAAGCAACGCTTTTGGCACCAATGGTCTCACAATTATTTGAGCGAGCTGCACTCGCGTTCAAAGTGGGTTCGTGATCAACCAAACATTCATGTTGACGCGCTCGTGCTCATACACGAAGATAACCTTCCACCACAACGCTGGGTAACAGGCAGAATCGTGGCTGTCATCCCAGGCAAAGACAATCGTGTTAGAGTGGTGGATGTAAAAACACCAAAGGGCATTATACGGCGCCCCATCCACAAGCTAGCTTTACTACCTGCTTGAAAGTACTTTCAAGGGGGCCGGGATGTCGGGTCAAGCACTTTTTATAAAATACTTTTCTTTTTTTTTTTTTTTTTTTTTTTTTCAATAAATAAATGGGCTTTAGGTCAGTTTTTAAATTTTATTTAATTTATTCCAATATTTCGAATTCCTCTGGAATTCATTATCAAGGACTAGAAATAAAATACATTAATAAAACAATTTTTTTAACAATCACTATCGATAAGAAAAAACTCACAAAATATTTAAAAATTAAAAAACTAAAAAACAAAACTTCGACATCAAAGACTGCAACTAACAAAAACACAAGAAAACATTGAACACTAAATAAGCTAAAAAAATATTGCACTTTAAAAAAATTGCACTGTTTTGGTAGCCCTCCAGTTGTCCAATGTTTTGTTCTATTTGTGTTGTTTTTGGTCTATGTTGTGTTTTTAGCTTTGCTTTTTAGTCTTTTTTGTTTTAATCAAGTGTCTGTAAATGTGAGCGCAGTTGTCAGTGTCTGTCTTATAGTTAAGTCTGTGTTGTGTAGGTGTATTAATTATATGTAACATCTCAAGAGTAAATCTGCGCTCGTAATTTTTCTCATATTGCAGTATTTGTACGTTATCAAAATTAGGAGAGTGTCCCGTTCTAGTACAGTGGGCTGCAAGTGCAGTTTTTTGTTCAATAGGTTTGTCAAGTGCTTTTTGGTCCGATTTATGTCCTGCTATTCTAGTCCGTAATTTTGTCATTGTTGTTCCAACATATATTTTATTGCATACGCTGGATCCGTCACCTACGCACGAAATTTGATATATCAAATTCGATTTGTCATTTTTGTCAATATTGCACTTCGTTTTGCTGAATAGTTGTTGTAGTGTGTTATTAGTCTTAAATGCAATTCTGTAATTTTCTTTATTATAAATGTCAGTCTTTTTAAACTTTTCTGAATAACCTGGTAAGTACGTCAATGATTTAAATATTTTCGGTGGATCGTCAATCTTTGTAACTCTATTTTGTTGTTCCTTATAGTCTTTTATCAGTTTTCTTGACGTCCACATTGGAAAATCGTTTTTATTTAGTATAGTCAAAACTTTTTTCTCGTTGTTATTGTGAAATTCTTTGTCACTTATGCTAAATATTCGTCTAATAAAGTTTTTTGCCGTGTTAATTATTGTCTTCCTTGGGTGTTTTGAATAGAAATTAATTAATCGTCCAGTAGCTAGAGGTTTTTGGTACCAGTCAATTTTTATGTCGTTATCTTTTCTTATTACAAGTGCGTCTAAATATGGAAGTTTTCCGTCAACTTCTTTTTCCATTGTAAATTTAATTCGTCTGTGAAAAGTGTTTATTTTGTCAAGAGTTTCTTTTATCTTGTCTGTTTTAACTATAGCGAATAAGTCGTCTACATATTTAGTCAGTATTCTTGGTTTGACGTCAAGTTCTTCTAAAGATTTGTCTAATAGCTCTTCTAATACAATGTCAGCGACGATTGGCGATGCAGGTGATCCCATGGGCATACCTTTTAATTGTAGAAAAACTTTCCCGTCATACTTAAAGTATCTATTGTCCTTAATGCAAAATTTTAATATGTTCATAAACATATCTTTAGTCATTTTAGTGTATTGTTCGATAATAGTCCATTTTCTGTTAATTACGTTAAGTGCGAAGTCAACTGGTATGCTAGGAAATAGCGAAACTACGTCAAATGAAACAATGGTTTCATCGTCAAGTATATTATGGTCATTCAGTCTTTTTCTAAAGTCCACCGCGTCCTTTACATTATACCTAGAATTTTTGGTTACATTATTTAAAATCTTAACTATATATTGACATAAACTATACGATGGTGAATTCACGGACGAACATATAGGTCTTAGTGGTATGCCTTCTTTATGGATCTTCGGTAGTCCATATATCCTTGGTGCTGTTGCAACTCTCGTAGTCATCATAAATTTTTCTCGGTCTGTTATTATTTTTTCTTTTAGCAATGTCTCCAGAATGTCATTGCTCTTTTTTTGAAGCGTAGAAGTGGGATCTGTCTTTCTCTCCTGATATGTTGCTATGTCTCTCAATAATATCCTCATTTTTTTGTCATACTCTGCTTTGTTCATTGCTACGGTGTTGTTACCTTTGTCTGAACTTACAATTAAAATGTCTTGGTTTTTGTTTAAAAATTCTCGTGTTCTGCCCACTGTGCTGATGACAAACTTGTCTCTTGTGTCCAGTTGTATGTGTCTAGTGTGATTTTCTATAAGTGTGGTCAACCTTACTCTCGCTGTTTCTTGTTCTTCTTTTTCCTCTATCGTCTGTATAAAATCTTCGCCTTCTGCGATGCAATTGAATGTTGGAAATTTTGTTTGTGTTGTAGGCAGAGCATATTTTGGTCCATGTGAGAGTAGCCACTGTACGTCATCTGGTATTTCTTTATCCGTTTTGTTTATAAACCACTCGGCTTTGTTGTTAATAATATTAGTTGGTCTCTGTTTTTCTATTATTTTGTTGAATTTGTTTTCTTGTATTCGTCCAATTTTCGTTAGCTCTTTGCTATACAGTGAATCTTCACTGGTGAAAATCAGCTCCGCATCCTCTGTGTTTGTAAGTTTCATGATTGTTGTCTTTGTATTTGTCATCTCTGTCTCATTCTGTTTTAAAATTTGGTGTTTGTGTTTAATCAGCTGATTAAGTATTTTGGTTTGAAATATCCGTATGATTTTTGTGATTGTTTTGTTTGTTTTTGGCGGGACTTTAGATTTTATTTTAAAAATGTCTTTAATGTTTTTTGTCATATTGTCCAAGAAACCTGGTGTTACGCCAAATTTTCTGCAATTCAACAGAAACTTGATGGACGCTGTAATTTTGGCTTTGTTTCTACTTATCTTTTTGTGCTTGTTGATAATTGTTTTGATGTTGTTGTTGTTGTATTTTTCTTTAAGTTGTTTGTAAAGCTTCATATTTGTGCTTATTGACGGCGTGCCCTCCGTATTTAATAATTTTGTATGATTTTATGACCTCGTTGATTGTAATTTTCAATAAATAAATGGGCTTTAGGTCAGTTTTTAAATTTTATTTAATTTATTCCAATATTTCGAATTCCTCTGGAATTCATTATCAAGGACTAGAAATAAAATACATTAATAAAACAATTTTTTTAACAATCACTATCGATAAGAAAAAACTCACAAAATATTTAAAAATTAAAAAACTAAAAAACAAAACTTCGACATCAAAGACTGCAACTAACAAAAACACAAGAAAACATTGAACACTAAATAAGCTAAAAAAATATTGCACTTTAAAAAAATTGCACTGTTTTGGTAGCCCTCCAGTTGTCCAATGTTTTGTTCTATTTGTGTTGTTTTTGGTCTATGTTGTGTTTTTAGCTTTGCTTTTTAGTCTTTTTCGTTTTAATCAAGTGTCTGTAAATGTGAGCGCAGTTGTCAGTGTCTGTCTTATAGTTAAGTCTGTGTTGTGTAGGTGTATTAATTATATGTAACATCTCAAGAGTAAATCTGCGCGCGTAATTTTTCTCATATTGCAGTATTTGTACGTTGTCAAAATTAGGAGAGTGTCCCGTTCTAGTACAGTGGGCTGCAAGTGCAGTTTTT
>OX638368.1:52275061-52511542 GCA_951812925.1 Calliopum simillimum
GAGAGACGTGCTTTAGTATTATATATTATAATCTATGTATTAAGAGTAACCGAAAAAGAAATGAAATTGAATTAAAAGAAAATAAAACTCCAACCCGTGACTTTGAATTTAACCAAGAGGCCGTCCTTTTCTTTATAAATTTTTGTAGCCGAAACCCTGGACACCGGCGAGCAAAACCGCTGGCTGAAAGGTTCGTTACATGTGCCACAAAACATCGATGCAGTGCATGAACTGATAATGCAAGAACATCATGTGGCATATTGTAAGATAGAAGCATCTTTGCACATTAGATCCACTTCAATACATTCGATTTGGCATGAACACTTAGTTGTAAAAAACGTTTGTTCTCGTTGGAAACCCCATAATTTATCAATCGCTTAAATTATCAATGGGCACACAAAAAATAGAACATAAAATTAATGAAAAAATTCATTGAATTTGCGCTGAGGACAGCATTCATTGAGTGTATGAATCATTTCATAAAATATAAGAAATAAATTCAGAAATTTCTATTTTATTCTTCAAAAAATAAAAAAATTTATGAATTCCGTTCTTATATTTTATGAACAAGTTCTAAAGTTTCAACAAAATGATTCATATAGTCAATGAATATTGTTTTCGGCTCAAATTCGATGAATTTTTCATTAATATTATGTTGTTTTTTTTTTTTTTTTTTTTTTTGTGTGGAAAAATTGATTTTCTTAACTCACTGTAAACAAAACAAATAGCACTTGTGCTACAAAACTTCGTGAGTACGTTTATGCTAAAAAATGTCAAACTTTGTTATGGCATTACCAGATCTTAGCTATTGACATTAGTGCTGCCAATTCCCGAAATATAAATAGTACCCCTTGTATGTATGTTTAAGTAAACTTTCGATTTTTTTGAACTTTTTTGTAGTTTTAATCGAATTTCTTACTCATTAGTTTCCATTCCTTCCTTCTTTTTTAGCAAGCCCAATTTAAAAGTAAACCTTCTATAAATAAATCGTCAAAAAAACACATCTTTCAAAGCATTATGGATATGATTTGAAAGAATGCCCTTATTCTTAATTGTTGCTAATATGAATTTAAATACCTGCAGTGAGTACATAAATGGTCAAAGCATAATTGCAAGGATTTTACTTACAAAAGAATCCCTATCAATTTAAAGTCCTTTACATAAAAAATTCAACTGGATATGCAGGTAGAGCAAATTAAAAGCAAATTCTTTGCTGAAATTTCGAAAAAGCAAAAGAAGAAATGAAAATATACAGCAACAAATATAAAGTTGCCGTCATAGCAACATATGAATATCAGTAGCAAAAAATCATTGTCATGTTGCAAGTTAAATAGGAAGCCCTAAATGACAAAAAAGACTTGTAATTTTTTGCTACGCAATACATAAACTATTTAGAGTGACATCTTTGGCCATGCTAAATAATTAAATGCCCTACACCATATTAATGAAAAAAAAAAAAAAACTCTTGAACAAAATATAATCGATATTCTAGGATAATAAAAGCTACCCGCTTATAGCGGAGTTACCACGCCTTCATTCCCAATTCCAACCAGTTTGTGCCTACAGCTTACTTCAACTACTTTTACTATTTATATGAAATTTAGTGCCATTATCTAAGGTAACTCGCTTAGTAAAACGTTTTCAAATTTCTACCTCTAGGGAAAGTGCCACACTCACTTATACAAGTTTGCCTTGAATAAGTCCGGAGTTTGCCTTTCAGTACAATCCCTGCAGTCAATCGGACTAGTGCATGACTAGTCTTTGACTACTTCCAAACAGGACTAGTACTAGTTCCACAACTAACGAATTTTCATATAATGGACTGACGATTTTTCAATGTTGATGTCCTACGAATCGTCAATTGTCTCCCTCTGCATTACCTTTTCGCTAGCCGAGAGACAATTGTCTCCCTCTGCATTACCTATTCACCAGTCGAGGGACAGTTGAAAATTTTGAGAGCTTCGAGACTCGATTTCGAGTATCTAAAAATTGAGCGAACGAGTATCTTAAAATTGAGAGATGTAATTAGAAGAAGAATGAGCGAACACTGACGGATTAGCTGATGCGCAATTTAAATGGCGAATGAAAAATTTACAATTTTTTCAAATAATCAATAAATTAACACAATTTCAGATAATCCAACATATGTAGATGTGAAACAGTGCGTCGGTTTTGATATCAAAACATTTTTTTTACTTTAAAGTAACATATTTCCATGAAAATTTATTAAAAAAACGAAACACCAAAAAACGTGACTGTTCGTACATATTACTTTCTCACTATACTACATTTTCTCAATCAGCGGCACTTCTCAGTTAATAAAAGAGCAAACAAAGACAAAGAAAAACATGAAAACTTTGTATTTTTTCTGTCAACTGACGATCTGTGCACTACGTGGTAACTAGAACAACGCTAGTACCTTATTGAACAGTTGCCGAACTAGTCACTCTTTGGGACTAGATCCAAATTTAACTGCAGGGATGTTTTGAAGTTTTTACTTATATGGAATTTATCACGCAAACTTGCCCAAATTTGCCCAAATTTTTTTTACAGTCTTTTCAAATCATCTCTGGTATTCCATTATACAGAAGTTGCAGAAGAACACAAGATCTGCCACGCCTACTTCAATGCCTAACAAACGGAAGGACAATGTGAATATATTCTAAGCATAGAGTACCCAAAAAAGGAAAGCAACAAGCACAACAACAAACGACAGTTGGTACTTTTACAAAGGAGTTTTAAGCAACCCTGCATATTCCATTTGATTTTTCTTATACTTGTTCGGCTTTTGTTTTTACGTTTTTTTCTTCTTTTTGTTTTTTACTTTCCTTTTTGTAAATTGCGCGCTTTTGTCGTAAAGTTACTTGATACTTGCTCCTGCCTGCTGCAGGTATGTGTGCAACCATGTTGCTGCACCTTTGCCTGCATAGAGAAACAACACAACAATAACAAAAAAGAAAAGAACACAAAAAAGAAGACTATTTGTGGTTGTTGTTGCTGTTGCTGTTGCTGCTTCTGCTGCTGTTGTTACTTTTTATGATTTTGTGGAATCAAAATAATTGTTGTGTCGTGCTGTAGCAATTCCGAGCTTTAAGTGCAGCCAACAACCACAAAAACGCCAAAAACAAAGGCGACGGCGCTGTGCAATTGCAGCAACAACAATAGCAACTAGCGACAATAACAACAGCAACAACAACAACAACCTAAAGTTATGTTAAATAGCAACTCTAAATTAAACGCTAAATGGGCTTCATGTCGTGGGGCCAAGAACTCGCAGCCGAGCAAAATAAAAAATGTTGCTAGAGCGCGCGCTATTTTGGCAAAGATATAGAAGAGGATGGGAGCTTACCATCAAAAGCACGCGATTTAAAGGAACAAACTTTCAACTGCTGCGTTTACAAAGCTACAGTACAATACAACAACACATGCGAATGCATTGACGATGTTCGACAATTCGTTCGTCGTTTATACCTTAGCAATCGTTGTTGTTGTTGTTGCTGCTGTTGTTGTTGCTGCTGTTGTTGTTGTTGCTGCTGTTGTTGTTGTTTTTGCTATTGCAACTTTAACGTAATGTTGGTTGCAATGGCACAAATTTTCAAGTTATAAAGTGCTACACCTTAAATAGAACTGTGTGAATTTTTACACAAACTGCGTATTAAGGGAGTCATATAATACTGTGTAAAAAACTCCCTTAGATTGGTGTGGGATTCCCGCAAATTTGTCATATTTCTGAAACTATTTGGCACATGTGAATAAGATTTGATTTCAGATTTTTGCCTTCCGCGGGCGTTCAAAAGTCAAAAACTCCCATTTAGCGTCCGAATCCCATCTTGAGTCATATTTAGGAAATTAAGCTTCATACCATTTTTCAGTATGACAAAACGAATATCCCACTTTAAGAATGTTTATATTTCGACCAAAATTGCGATTTGTGCGTGGTTTTGAACATGGAGTCCCCAGTGTGGGGCGTGGCAAAGCCCATTTTTTATTGAATGCAATTAACTCAAGCATTGTTCATATACATACCAAATCCCATTCACTCATGTCCAATTGTTTCAAAGATAGGACTCAAACAACAAACTCAAACTAACAAATTGGTAAGACAAATGTATCATCAAATTAAAAGAAATTGAACGAGGTTTTCAAAAAAAACTATAAAAGGGTATGTTAGTATGACCTTTTTCATACTAAAATGGCCACCAAAGTATAAAGATGGGGAAAAAAATTAAAATATCTATTTTAAAGGTCCAACACTGTGTAAAATCCTTTTAAAACTTTATAAACCATAAAGGCTTTCTGAAAGCTATTACAATTAACTAAAACTTCGTCATAGAAATGTTTTTTCGAAAGCGTTAAGGTGATCCAAGAAAAATTTTTTTTCTGAAAAAAGTCAGAAAATCAGTTTTAACGCTATAACTCAGGATACATTTTGGATCCTCTCTCCAGGCGCAATTTTTTTCTTAGTTTAGGTCCCCTCTATCACCTCCCAGAAGCTTCGTAACCTTATGCAATACACCCTGTATGTATAAAGATATGAGATTAGGAATTATGATTTTTGAATATTTTAAATATAAAATTGTAAATTGTTCACAAGTTGAATATGTATTTAATTTTCATGATATGACCGATTTCGTAATGATAGTGAATCAGGCTATAAGTCAACGAGAAGATGGCCATTTGTTCAGACGGAATTTACCTAAACTTTAATTTGATTGAAAAAGCATACAAAATCTGTCACATCATATTCTGTATTGTCTTTTGTCTCGGAAATAAGAAACAGTGGAGATAAAGGATTTTATTAGCTTGAAGGTTTCACTAATATGCCTAGATGAAGAAAACAGCCATTACGTAAAAAATCGGACAGATCATATATACGTATTGCATACAAAGTAAATTTTTTGCTAAGTATTTAAGAGTATTTACCATTTTTAATCATTGAAAATATTTTTGATGAAAAGAAACCAAAACTATCTGTCATCTGAATCTATTATTATTATAGTTATTCTATTGAAAATATGAATTACACTAGTCATAACAGAATTTGCAAATATTTGTAGAATGAGAAATAATATTTAATGACGATAGTCACAAATATAAAAAAGTTTTGCAGAATATATAATAGGAATTGTACTGAAATTCTAAAAAAATTCGTGCTACAAATGCCAAATTTGATAACGAAATAAAATTTAAAAAAAGAATAATAATACAAAAACAAAAGAAAAACATTCAGAACAAAACACCAAATCAAACCACCAACATTTAAAGTTCAATGACACAACTAGTGTTGCTTGCCCCAATAGCGCAGAGCACAACATGGCACGACAACATGAAGCAGTTGCAGCAAAGTAAAAAAGCCGGTGGAAAATGCAGCAGCAGCAGCATTGAAGCCGGCATAAAAATGAAAACATAAACAAAATGCAAAAGTCAAGTATTGTGGAAAACAAAAAAAAAATAAACGAAAAACTGAAAAATGAAGGAAAAAATATGGAAATCAGAGTTAGTGGAGTATCATTTGATGAAAAGCGAAGAGAAGCAAAAAAATGTTGTATACTTAAGGGCAACAACAACAACAAAATGACGATGGTTGCATTGCGCTTAGGCCAAAAAAATTAACTGGAAAAATTTAAAAGCAGCAAAGAAAATGAAATGAATGATGATGATGGCAAAATATTTGGCTAAATTTTTTACCACAATCAGAGCTTTTTTATACATGATTTATGCAGACTTTTTATTCAACTTTTTTTGTTTTTACTGCCACTTGTACTATATAAATTGTATGCATTTACTTGTTTCATACAGACCTACATATACAACACACGAGTACATACTTAACTAGCTAGCTACCCTGCAGTTAAATTTGGATCTAGTCCCAAAGAGTGACTAGTTCGGCAACTGTTCAATAAGGTACTAGCGTTGTTCTAGTTACCACGTAGTGCACAGATCGTCAGTTGACAGAAAAAATACAAAGTTTTCATGTTTTTCTTTGTCTTTGTTTGCTCTTTTATTAACTGAGAAGTGCCGCTGATTGAGATAATGTAGTATAGTGAGAAAGTAATATGTACGAACAGTCACGTTTTTTGGTGTTCCGTTTTTTTAATAAATTTTCATGGAAATATGTTACTTTAAAGTAAAAAAAATGTTTTGATATCAAAACCGACGCACTGTTTCACATCTACATATGTTGGATTATCTGAAATTATGTTAATTTATTGATTATTTGAAAAAATTGTAAATTTTTCTTTTGCCATTTAAATTGCGCATCAGCTAATCCGTCAGTGTTCGCTCATTCTTCTTCAAATTACATCTCTCAATTTTAAGATACTCGTTCGCTCAATTTTTAGATACTCGAAATCGAGTCTTGAAGCTCTCAAAATTTTCAACTGTCCCTCGACTGGTGAATAGGTAATGCAGAGGGAGACAATTGTCTCTCGGCTAGCGAAAAGGTAATGCAGAGGGAGACAATTGACGATTCGTAGGACATCAACATTGAAAAATCGTCAGTCCATTATATGAAAATTCGTTAGTTGTGGAACTAGTACTAGTCCTGTTTGGAAGTAGTCAAAGACTAGTCATGCACTAGTCCGATTAACTGCAGGGTAGCTACTCACTTACGGATACAGCCAATAATTCAATTAAGCGTAATGCAACAAATGCAACACTTCAAGCCAATAGCAGCAGCAGTTACCGCTAGTAAAGAGTAACGTACGATAGTACTTACCTCTTAAGCGCTTACGTCAATTTGTAAGCCAAATTATGAAGTAAAAGGTCATGTTTTCAATTACTTGGTAATATGTGCAATTTCACTTAACACTGGGAAATTACACATGTACCTACGTGGTGGAAATATTTTCAAGAATTGCAATGCATTGCATCATTGGTACATTTTAATGGTACAATTTTATTGCTTACACAATTAGTTAAGCATTTTATTTTATTTGCTTTCCATCGCAACGCGCAACTTTTATGACTTCAAACAAATTGAGACGACGACGTCAAATTTCGTCATAATACACGCGCTCGCTGTCAATACAATAGATAACAGTGACAACAACAACAAATAACACAATGACAATAACAACAAAAGCAGAAGCAGCACAATGAACTTTTATATATAAAAAGCAACAACAACAACAACAATAAATGTAACAAAAATGACTCCTTCTTTCTTCGCAGTTGAGAATTTTTTTATTATATTTTTGCAATGCAATCAAAAAGCATTAGAAATTTATTACCTACTCTTCGTTTTGAGTTGATTTAGCATTTCAGTTTAGGGTGGATCTCAGAAATCACAAATGCGGCGAATGAGTGCTAACAATCACAGTATGTGATGTGTGATGGATATTGTTGTAAATGTTGGAAAAGTATCAAAAAACTTTTCTTTAAAAAATCCTGTTTTTTTATAATGAAAACCTGCCAAACCTGTAAAAGGATGAATTTCGGTAAATTTTTCTGGTTTTCCAGTCAAAAAGAGATGGATTATTGCACAATTCAATTTTGGAATAAAAAAATTCCCGTCAAAAGTTATGCTTTTATCAAGTAAACTTGCCAAAACCTGTGAAATAATGATTTTTGATAAATTTTTTTGGATTTTCGGTCAAAGAGAAATGAAAACATTGGGCACTTGTATTTTCATATCAAAAAACTTACTTTTCAAAAATCCTGTTTTTATCATTTAAACCTGTCAAACCTGTAAAATTATGATTTTTGGTAAATTTTTCTGTTTTTCCAGTCAAAAAGAGATGGATTATTGCACTATTGAATTTTTGTATGAAAAAAAATCCCGTCAAAAACCTGCCAAAACCTGTAAAATAATGATTTTTGATAAATTTTTCTGGATTTTCGGTCAAAAAGAGATGGATACATTGGACACTTGTGTTTTCATATCAAAAAAACTTGCTTTTCAAAAATCCTTAACAAATATCATTAACTGTTGAAAAGGTCGAAACATTTTGACAAAAGATGTTGAATGGGTAGAAAAATATTGAAATAGCCGAAAAATGTTATGAAGAATTTAAGAGTCTGCAAACAATATTGATTTATATTAACGGAAAAGTAACCTTTTAGGAAATATTTGATAAATTCGAATATTTCGATTTTTTAAAAATATTTCCTAAACAGTCACTTTTTAGTTAACGCAAATTAATATTATTTTTAAAACCTGTAATTCTCTACAAAAAAAAAGATTCTTACAATTTTTATCGTTCCACTCAACTTTGAAACGTTTTCATCAAAAAGCCTCCTAAATGAAAAGTAATTGAAATCATACGGATTTCGGAATAGGTCTGATTGAAAAATTTGAAACATTGACGAAACATTTCAAATGCATACAAAAATGTCCAGCCAATTTTTTCTAATATTTTTAAAGAATACATTTTTTTTATATTAGTGCAACCACCCTCAGCCCTTCATCACAATATGCTGACAACTTTAAATGTCATTTTCGAGCGTTGGTTTTTAAGTTACTGGCTGCACTACTGCTGCAAACAATTGAATAAAATGTCATAAAACCCATAAGTTAGTGAAGGGGGGTTGCTATTACAATAAGAGTATTGGCCATTGACGCTCATCATCTCATCCAAGACTGGTGGCTAACTCAGGCGGATAAAGCAACCAAGCGCTACAAAAGCAAAAAAAAAAGTTGACTTAAATGTTAACGTTAATGGCATTGAAACGTTAGTATACACTTGATATTTTATAGCATTTTAGCTACGTACATATGTTTTAACTTTCAATATACTCACATGTCAGTATACTTCTTTGGACACATGTATAACATATACATTGCATTTGCTTGTGTATGGTGGAGGGCGTGAAAAGCCGATAATAAAATTGACAACAATACTTTTTGTCCTTTCTTTTGAATTACTCAAGTAGGGGATTAGGACACTTTGGATGTTTGCTTAGTGCTTTGTATTCGCAGGAATTACTATAGAATTGGAACTCATTTATCAAAGTGTAGAAAAGGTGTTAGTGGTTAATATAGAACGATTTTATTAATACGTTAATAAATTCGTTATAAATAAAAGAAATTTATAATTTTTAATATCTCTGCTTTGGCTTGATGTAGTAAGATTTTATGAAGAAGAGCGGATAATCCATATCAAAAGTGGAGAAACACAAAGCAACAAATTCGTTACTACACAAAAATCACTGTGCCACTTTGGCATTGAAACGGTATGAGTCTTCTTATCATGAAAATTTGATTTTAACTTTTGAAATAGGTAGAACCATCCAATCCAGGTACATGTTTCAAAAAATTTTGAAATATCTGGTTCTCTAGCAATGTTCTTCGCTCCATTTTTACATAGGTTTCATCATCCATTATAACTCATTCAGTCATTTCTTTGAGTAAATGATCATACAAACTTCGAAGCTTGGTCCGGAGATACTTTAGTTTTTGTTTATTAAAGCCAGTACCTTCTTTACTCATTTTCGGTCATCTGGAGCTTGTATTCTTCCACTTTTTTAAACTTTGGAAAGAATAAGTACTGCCTTGATAATAATATTTTTACACTATTGACACTCGTGGCGCTTGGCCAACTTTCTGTATGAAATTTCTTATTCAGTACAGCACAATTTTCTTGCGCTTGTCATATTCGATACGGAACAGCGCGACATCTACTAATGCGTGATCCAATACAAGGTTGTTTTTCCAACTGGGTTGTTTTGACAGCTGTTATGTGTCAAATGGCTTGTCCATATGACGTTTGTGTTCAGTATTCAATACGACTCAGTCATTAATAGACATACTCCTGAATAACGTTTATTAATTGTGAAAACTTACTACCAAATTCAGTCATCAGTTAGAGTATGTTATAGAGTTCTTCAACATCATTTCGGTCGTTATGAGCGTCCAACTGAGCGCACTATTCGTAACACCATCACCAGATTTCGAAGCAATTTTACACTATTGGACATTCATCATTCAACCAGAGTGCATTTAGAGTATATTGCTTCAGTAGCAGAGAGTGTTCGTGAAAACCGTGAACAATCCATTCTTCACCGATCTCAGGCTTTGGACAACTCATATGGATCATTGTGGCGTATTCTGGGGGTTGATATTGGTCCGAAGGTCTATAAAATACAGCCCGTACAAGAATTGAAGCCGGCTTATCTTGATGTATGCTTTAATTTCGGTTTATGGGCCTTACAACAACTTCAGATTAATCCATTATTTTATCGAAAAATTATGTTTAGCGACGAAGCTCAATTCTGGCTTAACGGCTACGATAACAAGCAAAATTGTTATATTTGGGCCGATGAAGAACCAGAAGCAGTCCAAGAGCTTCCAATGTATTGCGATAAATGTACTGTTTAGTGTGATTTATGAGCAGGAGACATCATCGGACCATATTTCTTCAAAAATGCGGATGGAGCCCGTGTTACGGTCAATGGTGCTGGCTACAGAGCAATGATCAATGAATTTTTGTTGCCAAAAATTCAGGACATTAATGTAACCGACCTCTGGTTTCAACAAGATGGCGAAACATGCCATACATCTGGAGAAATCACTTTATTTCATGAAAACATCATCTCAAGAAATGCTCCTGTTAATTGCCCACCAATATCATGTGATTTGACGCCATTGGATTACTTTCTTTAGGGATATGTGTCGACATAAACAAGTGATTTGCTTATGTCGACAAACTCGAAACTATTGACGCTTTGGAAACCAACATAGCTCGTGTTATTCAAGGAATACCAGCCGATATGCTCGAAAGAGTTGTCGAAAATTAGACCCATTTAAGAGCATTGAGTTGTAGGAACCGAACTATCATTCCATATTAAAATTTGCATCAATATATTGTTTTCTATGTATGTAGGAAGCTCTTATTGGATCACCCGTTATTTAAAGTGTTGAAGTACACACATTTTAAGCGCCTTAAGTTATGCAACGCATAGATTTTGCGTGCTTAAAAAATACCATAAAGAAGCAACAAAAATGAAAATCTCCGATAAAATTGTTGCTTTGTGTTGGTTGTAACAATAACACCTGCGCGCATTGTAAGCCGTCATTGATGACAGCGCCGCGTTGTGACAACAATACAATGGACATCACTTTATAACAACAACAAAAACAACAAATGTAATCATAACAGTCAGTATTCGCAACAATGTCGTAGAGGCATTACAACTAAATAAAGAAAGAAAGAAAGGTAGCGTGCAATATGCGAGTGCAAAGGGATTTCCTGTTCCTGCTGTGCGAGTTAAGTTCACTGGTGGTGCAATCGCATTGAATTTTCATTCGTACGTTTTCCAACAATTTCCAACATTTTTATGGGTTATTGACATTTTTACCCACCCATACACCAAAACAAGCAGCAGGCATACACACACACACACAAATACATGAACCCTAATACCAATAAAACTGATACGTATATGCGTACATTATGAGCCACTTTTATCGAGGGCGCGTTCCTGCTTTTTATGTGGGGTTTCGTTATGCATTTTGCAACCAAACAACCAACCAACCGACTGACATGAGAGCGCACTTTGCTGTTGCATTGCACATTCAATGGGAAGTTTTTTTTTTTTTCCTTTCAAACAAAGTATTTTTCCTTAAGTCAAAACGGGATTAAAATGCGTTTCCTATGCTTTGAGGGAAAATAATGAAAAGAAAAAGCGGAAAAAATTTAAATGATACTTCTTGTATTATTTACAGGTCATGTATGTGAAAAGGTAACATTTCATATGTTGCTTTGATATTTGAGCAACACGGAAAACTGTTGAACGTCTTGAGGACAGATGCAAGTTGAGCATAAAATGCGGTAGCAGCCTGTTTGAAATTGTCTTTGATAATAATATGGAGGGTATACATTCTCATAGTATGTACGTTGAACGATCTCCCATGCTAAAGAAAAACGTAGGCTTGGACATTTTTTTTTTTTTTTTTTTTGAGCAGCACCCTCTACTATAACTATCAACTTTTTGCTGGGAAATAAGAAACGTGCAGAGTAAGCAAGTTAAAAATGCTTGCATGGCATTAAACTTTGGAGGAACGCATGGTAAACTGTTTCCCCATAATTCTCGCATTTGCTGTTTCACCACATGTTAAGTTCACCTCACACTGTTTGGTGGTTTGTGCTGTTGCTTCGTTCGATAAGTGGCACACAGGGTTCATTGAAGTTTGGGTTGGAATTATTTTTGCTATTATTCTTGTATTCTAGCTACAAAATTCATTGTATGCTATGTTCAGTAGAGTATGTAGGGGGACAGAGAGAGTTTGGATATCTAAATTGAAAACCTTTTGTCATTTTGTTGGTCCATCCCAGTGTGCTCAACGGTTCATATCTCCGCTTTTTTATCCATTACGGATCCGTTACTGATGTCTCCGCTTTTTTATCAGTTACGGATCAGCAACGGATCAGTAGCGGATCCGTAACGGATAAAAAAGCGGAGATATGAACCGTTTGACACTCTGGGATAAGTAACACTGCACAGAAAATAATGGGTTTGTGTTTGTTGCAGAGTAGTTGTTTGTCATTTCCGAAAACTTTCCGATTAGAATCTGAATCCGAATTCAGAATTGGCCCATCAGTTCTTGATTTAAATAAAAAAAATTAGGTTAAAAACATGAACATGGTTATTTTTGAGGTTAGATGCAGTCTGCACAGTTTTTTTTACCTAATTCATTACGTAGTGCTACTCTTATTCTTCAAAATGAGCTCTTGTCGTACGATGCTTCCTACAAATGTTATGGTCGATTTAAGATGATATCGTGAAATCAAATACAACGACTTACCTGAAACAGTCTATAGATTTAATGATTTTTTATTATTTCCAGCTGCCCTGCAACAGAATCATTGTTGTGCTGTGTAATATCAAAAAAATTAATTATATAGGGTGTCCCATATTTCACGCAAGAATTGACTACTTCAAAATTATAAAGTACACAGGATAAAAGATGTATAAAACAACTTAACTGCCATATATGCACTCTTTCGTCGAAATGATCATTTTGCATAAATATTGCTGAAGTTCGTTGACAAAGCATTGAATCTCTAAATCTGAATGAATTTTTAATAATTTAAAGCTATTAGCTGTCAATTTTTTTTTTTTTTTTTTTTTTTTGATTATCAACACTTTACCGAACAAAGGGAGGTAAATTCAAATCTTGCGCGAATTATTGGACACTTTTGTCAATCGAGTGTCAAATAATTTTCGAGCTTAGATCAGTGATCGGCGTTCCATAGCACAATTGTGCACTCAAAAATCTATCTATCTCTGCTATTCTTTTCTAACTTTTATCTTTCTTCTCTCAAACATAAATTCTCTCTCTTAAATTTGCCGATCACTTGTTAAGATTCTCCTCCTTTTCTTTTCTTTTTTTTTCTATTCTTTAACTTTTTCTTTTCTATTATGCTTTATTTTAGTTTTGTGCTTCATTTTGTAGTCACTAATGGGTTTAGTTATCCAGATTCTATTAACTATCCAAATAAATGATTTTGAAACTTTTCGTTAGTATTAGTACTACTGCTCTGCTAGGAGTTGTTGGGAAAAGATAACATACATAGAATGTCGGGTAACTTAAAAATTTGGTTTTGCAGTGGCCCGCAAAATCATCTGATATTTGTAGGTACATTTGAATGGCCCTCGTGTGCATATCTGAAGATGTGATAGAAATAGAAAATGCAGCTAGAGATCTGAGCATATCATTGCTGCACAAGGAAGCAGTTAGCTTTCTATGTAATATATATGCATGAAATAGAAAAACATTGCTTTGCAGGCTGTAGCGCCTTAAAATTTTTTACGTTCTTCATTAACATCAGCCACGTGACGCATAGTTATCGCACTAGAAGTTGTGGCGACACATTAAATACTAAAAATCATCACACAACTTTAATCTGTGTGGCCTTATCTACAGACTTGTCGTCGACCTTGGTATTAGTATACTATTAACCCATTTTCTGCCACGCCAAAAAAAAGTTCGAATCTAGAATTTAAAGCAATTTTTCTTAAGTAATTATGACCCAAAAAACTCGCACCCGTTTACCAAAATTATAGCTTTGCCAGGGGGGACTGTTCAAAAAGTCGAACAATGTCGGTTTTGCACAATACAGCTTATATATTAAATATTCATATTAGACATTATAAAGTGAACGATTTCTCGATTTGGATACCCTATAGCCTTTTATTTTGTAAGGTTTAGTCAAATAATGCGCAAGCTAAAAAATGAGGTAGCTTGGATGATGTTAAGTGGCGACTTATCGAGGTCAAAGTTCAAGAAAATGTTGGAATGATCGACAAATAGCCCCATAGCTGGTGTTGCCCTTAGGAGAATAAAATGTGAGATCAACACCCATTATTTTTTCTTTTTAATATTTTTCCTGAAAATATATAGCTTCTATCTCTTCTCCTTACTTTCAGAGTACCCCTGGTGGGGAAGAATGTAAGACTAACCTGCATTTTGCCCCCTCAACATTTTGTCCAAACATTCTTTCCCACTGCTTTTACCTACTGATGTCACTTAATTAAATTCTGTGTAAATCATTTAAGCTTCATTCGAGATAATGGTTTTTAATATAATTTTTGTATAATTAAAAATTTTATTTTTTTTTTTCCTAAACCACCTTAGTATTAAGGCAAACAAAACTAAAAAATAAGTTTTTAAAATTCTCCAGTTTTGACCACACTAACGCACAGCAAAAGAATTTTATGTAAACAGATTGTTTTTCCACGAATCGTCACCGTTCGTTTTTTGTAACAGTCATTTTTCCGGGTCTGTCCATACTTACTTTCGGTAAAAACTCATAAGTTAACTTTCTTTTTGGATAATTTCGACCTTTATCTAGTATTAAGTACCTTTGTAAAAGAACTATTTATAATTTTGGGTCACTTAATCCATTAAAAATAAGTCCGTCCTTAAGGTATTTTTCAAACACCGGCTGTAGCACAAAGGAGGGACGATGTTTGATCAAAATCATATCTTTCTAAAAGCTAATTTAATAAGCTATAATAATTTATGTAACATCAAGCTTCATTTAGGTCCCGACGTAGAAAAAAAATCGTATGAAAATGGCCAAAATTTGCTGTTTGAAAACTTTAACAGCGGCAGAAAATGGGTTAAAGGCAGACAAAACTAATGCGAAATGCAGAATCTTGCGGAAAATCCAATAATTAAAATTAATAATAATATTTTTTTTCAATAATCATTGCTTTAATGACTTATCGCACAGACAAGTTCAATGGTTAAAAGCTTTGCATTTAGTTTAGTATTTGAATATCTCGCAATGAAAACATTTGAATCCGCTTTCCCTCCCAATCTGTAATCAACAAAAACATCATAAAATACTTGCATAGTCATAATAGAGCGAGAATTAATCAAAAACAGCATGATGGAAAACAAAATAATCACGGGATATCGGGGTTGTCGGGGTCTTGATGGCGTACATGTGAGTTCACTCACTTCAGCGTTAGAATTTAAAAACTTTATTTTATCTTATCAGCAAATAAACGCTTGAAAACAAAAATAAATAGAAACTTTTTGCGTTGCATTTAATAAATTGTTTTTTTTTAAATTTAGGGGTCATTGTCACCAAGGACGTTTTGCCGGCAATAGTTTTTTTTTTATTGTTATTGTACATTAAGAGCTGCTGTTTTATTGTTGTTTGTTTGTTTTTCGTTAACTTGTTGCATTTTATTTGTTAGCAGAGTGTGTGGCACACTTATTACAACAGCAACAACATCAAGTCACCGGGGTGTTAATTGATAAGAAACAACTGCAGGAAAACAACAAACACGAAGACTTGTTAGAACTGACACGAGAATAAGAATCAATTGCCAGACATAACAACAACTTTACATTAGATAATAAACACGTGATGTTAAGTGCCTTTGGGAAACTTTTGAGAATAAACATTTAAAGGAATAATATTTTTTTATAATATAGATAACTTTTTTTTGTTTTTTTAATTTAAAACAAAACAAAGTTTTTGCGAATACAACTCAGATTCTACATTAAGCTCAAACAATATTTTGAAAAACATTATTAAAACTTGTAAAAACAATTCGTTGTAGTTTTGGTGATTACTAAGTAAAAGTCATGCTGTTAATTACTTAAATAAGATTTCCAGACATATTAATTACCAAGAGTCAAAACAATTAAGAAGTGCCGACATTTTGATATTTTTGAAAATTCGCCGAAGCATTACATGTCAATGAACAGCAAAGGTAAATCACCCTCAATCGGTTTGCATACTTATGAAAAAGTTAAATTGTATTTAATTACCATATTTTACATTGTAGCTTATTAAACTTCCTTCAGCAGCTCTGATGCCAACAACAGCTGAAAAACCCCTTACATTTCAAGAACTTTATAAATCTAAAGAATAGATTTTTTTAACTTTTTGTTGAATATCATGTTAAAAAGTAAAATCTGAAATGACTTTTTGAGAATTTTTTTAAACAGTCTTTCAAAGTTTAATAACATTACGCGATACACGGCTTACACGGAAGTAAGCAGCAAGCTGTAATACTTACATCTAAATATAAGGGTTGTATGTATGTTTGTATTCTCCTTTAATTTCTAGGAGGAGCACAGGGCCAATATAAAACGTCTCCATTTGTTGCAAACCCTTGCGATGACTTTGATCTCTTGCCACGACTTTCCCAATTCTTGTATTTCCTTTTCCAGCGACCTTTTCCAGTTGGTTTTGGGTCTACCGCGTCTTCTACTGCCTTGTGGATTCCACTCAAGACCCTGGCGACAAACTTCGCTGTGTGGTTTCCGGATAGTGTGTCCAATCCATCTCCATTTGCGCAGCTTGACCTCGTTTGCTATAGCCCTCTGATTGCATTTTTGATGTAAGAAGGCATTTGATATATTGCTAAATAAATATTTATTTACTCGTAAAACCCAACAAACTAATCTACCCCTGCAGCACTGGTTTTTTAATGTTAAGTATATTTAACCTTTGCAATAGTGTGCCACCTACCCAGCTATATTTTTTCGAAATTACAAATCAATAAATGGCACAAAATGCGCAACAATTATGCAAAAGTCTGTCTTAAGCACATTTTTCCATAGCGTAGGTATTAAAATTCAACTCAAAGAAGAAAAATCGAATCACCCACCTACCACTCATCAAGTACTTGTCGAAAGCAAACCCTTCGAGATCATTGACATTGACATTAATAAACCGGCCGGGTAATGTACCACGCCAATATGAGGCCAATACCCAGTCGGCAGCTGAACTTTTACTTCTCAATTTTTTTTTTGTTTTAATGGAAAGCTTCCACAACCAACATTATTATCGGCGCATGCATACCAACAACACCTACGCAGTAAGACCTTTTCAGCATCCCATGATAAAAAATAAAAGTAAAGGAGCCACGTTTCTTTAGTGTACGAGAATGAAAAAAAGAGGTCAAAATTAGGCACAATAACCTTAACCTTGAAGCTTAGAATTGATAACGGTAGTAGTACCTAGTAAGTGGGAGCAACATTGCTGCGTGCAGACTCTCCAGTCAAATGAAAAGGCATTGCACGAGCACGGGAACTACAACACTTGAAATCTGTCTCTTTGTTGTATTTGTATGTGCGTGCAAACTTTTTCAAGGATGTTTCAACAGTTCAATGTTAATTATGAGCCCATTAGAAAATTTACTTGCTCATTATAAATGTTTAGAAAATGGCATAAAAAATCTAAAAAAAAACAAAATTAAAGCATTGGTGAAAAACATGGAAAAAATGTATGCAATAAAAAATGTTGCAAAACTGGAAAAATTAAAAAAAAAAAATGATTTTTTAAAAAATATTTAAACAAAATTTTTGTCGAAAAATCTCAAAAAAATTGCCAGAGTCGGAAAATGTTGGAAATGTTAGAAAACGATTCTATCGTATGTTGAATCTGTAGAAAACATATTCAAAGAATATTGAAAAATTCACAAAAGTTGGAAAAAGTCGAAAATTTGATCTGAAAATTTCAAAACTATTGGCACACTCGAAAAATTTCTAAGTAGCTAAAAAGCATTGAAAAGTCTAAAATGTTTGGGATATCTAATAAATGTTGGCAAAAGCACAAGACGTTCAGAAGTCAAAAAAAAAATTGTTGATGAACTAAGAGTTTGGGAAAAACGTCGACAAAGTCAAAAAAAAAAAAGCCTAAAAGTCGAATAATATTGAAAAGATGCTAGAACTTTTCATATGTCAAAAAGCCTCAAAAAAAAAAAAAAAAAAGAAAACTACAGTCAAAAATAATTTGGATAAAGTTTAGAAAACTTCTTTAAAGTCTAGGTTAGGTTAGGTTGCGAGGGCATCGTTGGCATATATGCAAGCCAACTTCCACTTAGACCATTCTGCTGGTCCATTGTGATCCCTTTTTAAAAACGTTACATAGTTCTATGATGCAATACAATTAATTTAATTCAGTATATTTTATACAGTCACCAATCTTATTGAAACTAATTCATTGGTTGTTGGCTGCTATTCGTGTTCTCTGTTCCCATTTTGATGCCTTGATGAATTTCAGGATCTTAGCGGGGTCTATTTCCATAAGTTCTCGCATATCCTGAAAAAAGAAGGATCCAAATTTTTTTTTAATCATGTTTTTGCATGTGCAGGGGCACTGGCAAAGATAATGTTGACTAACCTCTTCCACGTCGCTGTCTCCACACCATCTACAAAGATCGTCAGTCTCAAACCCCATCTGTCCCAAGTGCCTGCATAGCGTAGTATGCCCTGTATCTACTTTACTTTAATTCACTCTTGCTGCACTTTAAAAGCAATTAAGTAAACCTTATCTTAGGAGTGTTATAAATAGTTTAGGCCGTTTGATAATGGGTTTTTTTTTAGTCTGTAACGGTTGGCAATTTTAATAAATTTTTAAATATTCCAAACAATGTGAAATTATTGGATAAACTGAAAATATAAAAATAATCTGACAATTTCGGCAAAGTTAACATTTTGGAAAAAATTCGAAGAATTTGGAAAACTTTGAAGATGTGTACAATAGTTCGAGATGTCTATTTACATAAGTTCTTGGTAAAAGCAGCAAAAATTTTGGTAAGAAACGGAAAATTTTCAATGACAAAAAATTTAGTAGGTAAAGGTTAGAAAAGGCGAAAAATGCCGAAAAATCGAAAAGTATTGAAAAAACCAAAAGTGTTTCATAAGTCTATACGAACAGCCCTAAAAACTGTTAAGAATTAGTAAAATGTTGACAAATAGAAAAATCAATAAATATTTTGAAGCAATCGAAAAAGGAAAAAATTGCTCAGTTACCTAGCTTAGATTAGATTAGAGTGGTGGCTTAGTAAAACGATACTAGCACTGTTATTGCCGTTTTAATACCACATAAATGATCATGCTGGCTGGTAGGAGGGGTTGTCAAAGTCTAAATTAGATATACTTTAAAGGAAACTGTAAAGGATATTTATATCCATTTTGTTTTATTGATGTAGTTGAGCAGGGGGCCAATCTTAATATCGGCGAGTTCACTCAAATCGTTGAAAAATGGTTTTGCTAGAGACTTAAACCTGTCAAAGAAAGTGCTCGAGAGATTCCTTCTCATTGCCATCCATGCAACTCCGACAGAAAGAATTAAAGGGGCATGCTTGCCGATGGCTCAGAGCCCAGTGCAAACTGCAGCGATTCTTGCAATATCAGTACGATTTCTGGATACACGTAGCTGGTCTAATGTTTTTGATTTGTTAAATGAAGGCCAAATTGCTCTGGAAATCCTGCATGTTTCTAAAGCATTCCATCTAACATTCGCCTCGGTGAGAAAATGCAACAAAATCTTTTTCTTCACCAGACCTTTTGGAGTGTAAACACACTCAGAATGTGTGCCGCTTAGAGAGGAGCAATGTCTAGCTGGTTCATCAGCCTTTTCTTTACCTTCAATGTTCGTATAACCTGCATGGAGAAAAAAATAGTACTTGCTACTATATTTCTCATAAGTTTTACCAGAATTTCAAATCAGAATAGTGACAACTCCACACCGTAATAAATTTCACCTTACTGTTTTAGTCAATTCAGAAAGTATTCGTGATAGTAATTTTTTTTAAAAAATTCACGTGATATTTATACCTATTACTGAAAAGTTAAAAAAACAAAAAAAAAAAAATGAACTGACCGCACTAGGGTACGAACCCTGGCCCTTCCGTGTGATAGTAAGATACACATCCTCCTGCGCTACTTGCGCATATGATGAAGAGGCAAAATTTTGTATATAAAGTAAATCTCTGTTTTAAAATAGAAATTGTTACCAAAATTATAAAATTTAAAATGATTCAATATTTTTTTTATAAAATTTACCTTACTCGAGTAGAGTGCAAATTATGACACTCATTTTTGTGCATGAAAAAAATAAAATAACTTTTACTAGAATTATAAATTCGAAATGGTCACACATTTTATTTCTGAAAGTATAAATTACTCTACATAAAGTCAAATGTAGGAAATTTGGAGTAAATATTCCTTTATTATTTAACTACATTTTATTTGTAAATATGACTTTATGGACCCATCAAATAGCTTATGTCGCCGGTGCTTACGAAGACTATCTCTTCTTTAAATGCTGACAAGAAAATCCTTTTTTTTTTCAAACTGCGGCGAAAAATATCTTTTTTGTGCGAATGTGGACAAGAAAATCACTTTTTACAAAATGCGGCGAAGAAAATCTCTTTTTTAAAAATGTTTATTTTTGTAACTCGTCGAAAAAGTACTCACTAAATAAAGAGATTTTCTTCGCCGCAACTTTCGGTTGGAAGATTTTCTTCGTAAGCACCGGCGATGTGTATTCTCCTATAACTCCTAGGAAGAGCATAGGGCCAATATGAAACATCTCCATTCGTTGCGATCCCTTGCGATGACTTTGATCTCTTGCCACGACTTTCCCCATTCTTGGATTTCCTTTTCCAGCGACATTTTCCAGTTGGTTTTGGATCTACCACTTCCTCTACTGCTTTGTAGATTCCACTCAAGAGCCTGGCCTGTCAGAGAAGATCGCCACTTGTCTAAGGCTGAGATTAGTGGTCTCTACTAGCCTGTAGGCATTGAGAATGGTGTAAACTTCCGCTAGCTTAATTTGGTAAGCTAAAAGATTGAGTTATATTGAGGTCTTTTCAAAATACATCCACACCCACGCCACAGTCCATTTTCGAACCATCAGTTTATATGGTGGTTGCGAAATTTAGACTATGCGTACTGTCTTTCCATAGGTTTCTTTCTGGAAACCACACACCAAAGATTTCCTCGAAATTTAGTATGGGGCAGATGTAATCTGTGTGGGAGTTAGAAAGTTACCTACTAGATAGATACCTATTTCTAGTCTAAAAGTTTTGAAAAATTGATAACTATTTCTGCAAAGAAAACGTTGCAAAAATATGTAGCCCTCAACTTTTTAAAAGTTACTTCTGTTTGTAAAAACTACCTGCACCTTTTTGTTTTTTCACTTTTATATGCCTATATTTCTTTGATACCTACTGGGTTAGTGTAGGAAAAATATCCAAAAAAAAAATGAAGCAATTTCCAACTTAATGAAAGAAGCCGTAATCAATAGCGCCTTACTTCATTTTAATGATTACTTACGTTGTAACGTTAATAGTAAAAAGTGTTTTTTCTTACTAAAAACGTCTCAATAGCATGTAGGGATGTCACAAACTCAGAAATAACTCGATATTTAGGCCTGAATTGATATCGCTCAAACGATTCATGTGCTGTAGCAACGCAATGCTTGAGGCAACAACTTTCTTGCGTTGCTTCTGTGAAACATGTTGTAAGTGAAAACTTTTAATGAAATGAGTAAGAGTTGATGATAGCAGAGACAACAACAATGCAACAACAGCAACAATGTTTACAACACAAGTTGAATAAACTTATATCCAACTCAAACGCAATGAAATACGCATTATTTACGTAAAAAATTGTCAAATGCGTCTAGACGTTGAAGGTCATTTGGTATAACGGTTAAGGAACCTTGAATGTGTATATGTGTAAGAGAAAAAAAAAATATAACACACTCATTCAAATACATCCATGCATAGAGAGCACAATACCACACTTAACAAGAGTATGGCAAATTGTTAACACAGAGAGAATGATGTTGATGAATTTGAAGGACAATAACCGTCAGGAGTCAAAGTCAAGGCGGTAAATGAAAAAACAAGACAGAAGAAAGAACACAGTGGCAGATTTTATAATTAGAAAACATACTCGTATAATCCAAAAAGTATAAAGGAATAAAATCCAAAAGAAAAGGCAACACTTGTAAGCAGCAGAAAGAGATAGAACTAAAAATTAAAACGCGTTGGCCAAAACAGACAAATCATGTTGTTTTATGTACCTACTACACATTTCATTTTACTTTTTTTGTTGCTTTTGCCAAAATTTACATGGCATCCTGTTGTGCAAAGGATTCTGAGAAATTTAATTAAAGAAATTAAAATGAAAATCTTTGGCGCGCCAATCAACATCATTATCATCAACATCAGTCAAATAAGCGTAAAATTCCCAGCAGCAGCATCATCGTCAACATCATCATAAAATTTTTACGAATTAACACGGTTCAAGAAACTTTAAAAGTTTGTCGGCATTTTATTTATTACAAGATTTTTTAATTAATTGCATTAAATGAAAACGCAAAAAAAAAACGATCTTTCGTGCATGACTAAGTTTTGTCATCAATTTCAAAAGTACTCGTACCTACTAAAAAATCAAGCAGAATAAATGAGTTCACATTTAATAATCGACGTAATCGCTTGATGTAAATGAGAGATATACGCGCGCCGATGAGTTTAATCAACTTATTCAATTATATATATGTACGTACGTACGTAATATATGTCACACCACATTATCATCATCATCATCATCACAGTGACTATTTCATATGGAGGTGGTGCATTGACACAGCAACTTGTTTTTGTCAGTCATATGGCGCATTGAAATCGCCTCAAACCTCAAATATTCCATATTAATTTTGATAAATCACTTAATAATGTTAATTAGTTGCAATTAAATAAAATCACGTGAACTGTTATAATAGACAGTATTGATTTGTTTTTGTTTTTTTCGAAATTGAATTGGTTTTTACTACAGGTATGGTATCATAGCAGGATAATAGCGTGACCACAAGCTTCTTAAAATTATTATTATTGTAATACCGGAATTTTTCGAAATTCGTTGTCATATTTTGTTATCAATTTAAAGCAGCTTTATTTCTGTTCAAGGGTGTCTTCTTAATTGAGGTTTTTTGTGGGTTATATCAGTGAGTATGTCCACATCAAGATACACTGCCACTTTGTTTTCCTGTTCTTTTGTTATTTTGTGCTCATACCGTTGTTGCACAGGTTTCTGTTAATTTTTAAATTCATTAAATTTGAATTTTAAATTTCATGATTTCAACTTCAAGCACAATTTTTCCTTTTTTAAAATCTTGACCTAATTTTTCATGTTCTTTTTTTTTTGTCTGAGTTATCAATTTCGTAAATTTTTTTTACTTTCACAATGAAGCCTTTTACGAGTTAACGAGGTTTTCGAGTCATTTCCACGTTTTAAGGAACAACCTGACAGCCTTTTGTAAATATGAACAATCTTGAAAAAATTAAAAGGCTTGGTTTTAATAAAGTAGTTCATGTTATCGCGAGTGCACTGTAATTGAAGCATGATCGCGAATAACGTTGTAAACGCCGTTTTTTGCAAAACCGGATTTTTTGCAGATTACCGTTACTATGCCTCTCTTACATCGCTCAAAATTGTGCACCTTATTGCTATCAAAATGGAATAAGAAAGTGTCAGTCAAAGACGCTCTAGAGCTGGTAATTGGAAAAACGTTTTAAGTACACACACATGAAAGGGGACCTGGTACTCCAAAATTAATAGATAAGTACTTTGAGTATTTATTACCAATTTTTATTCTCTGGGTTCTACCAACAAGGTAGCTCTTGATAAGAAAGGCAACAGCTTTAGAAAATCAAAAGCGGCTATTTAGTTTTTGACATAACAACCCATGGACTACACTGGCAAAACCCTTAGAAAAGTCTAAAAGACAGAGCAATGTGATAAATTCTTTGTCATACGAAATTCTTATGTCATCAGTAATCTTAACAACAACTGCAGTGAACAGCTAGTCCTTTTACGAAAACCAGATTGCAACGGTGATTGTACCTGTTTAAATGCATGAGTATTTGATTAGCCATCAAAGACTCGCAGACTTTAGAGATGAATGACAATATACTTATGGGCCTAAAGTCATTAGGTTTACAAGCTGATGACTTTTTCGCAACAGGAATTATTGTTGCCTTCTTCCACTGGCTTGGAAATATTGAACTCGTTAGACTGTGATTGATGATGTGTGTAAGGGGACTAAAAATCAATGTATTGATGCAAATCATTAATTGGAATGAAAGTTCGTTTCCTGTAACTCAATGTTTCAAAATTATTTCGTTCAAATGTTGCCCACGACTAGCTCTTAAATGGTTCATTCTGTGAGTGTAATTTTCGACAACTCTTTCGAGTATATCGGCCGGTATTCTTTGAATAACACGAGTTTCAGGTTTGTCGACATTAAAACGTGATTTAACATATCCCCAAAGAAAGTAATCCAATGGCATTAAGTCACATGATCTTGGTGGCCAATAAACAAGAGCATTTCTTGAGATGATGTTTTTATCGAACGTTTCCCTTAATAAAGCGATCGTTTCTCCAGCTGTATGGCATGTTGTGCCATCCTGTTGAAACCAGAGGTCGGCTACATTAATATCCTGAATTTTTGGCAACAAAAATTCATTAATCATTGCTCTGTAGCCAGCACCATTGACCGTAACACGGGCTCCATCCGCATTTTTGAAGAAATACGATCCGATGGTGCCTCCTCCCCATAAACCACACCAAACAGTACATTTATCGGGTTACATTGGAAGCTCTTGGATTGTTTCTGGTTGTTCATTGGCCCAAATACGGCAATTTTGCTTGTTCACGTAGCCGTTCAACCAGAAATCAGCTTCGTCGCTAAACATAATTTTTCGATAAAATAATGGATCAATTTGAAGTTGTTGCAATGTTCATAAACCGAAGTGAAAACGTACACCAAGATCAGCCAGCTTCAATTCTTGTACGACCTGTATTTTATAGGCCTTCAGACCAAGATTACGACTCAGGATACACCACAATGTTCCATAAGAAATGTCCAAAGCATGAGATCGGCAACGAATAGATTGTTCAAAGTTTTCACGAACACTCTCGGCTACTGCTACAATATTCTCTAAATTTCGGGCTCTATGCACTATGGTTGAATGATGAATGTTCAATAGTGTAAAATTGCTTCGAAATCTGGTGATGGTGTTACGAATAGTGCGCTCAGTGGCGCAAATGATGTTGAAAAACTCTATAACATTCTCTAACTGATGACTGATTTTGGTAGTAAGTTTCCACAATAAATAAACGTTGTTCAGGATTAAGTCTATCCATGATTGAGTAGTATTGAATACTAATCACAAACGTCATTTGGACAAGCCATTTGACACATAACAGCTGTTAAACAATACAATTGGAAAAGGGCTTACCTTTTACATATTTGAACAAACTTGAATGAATTGTATGATTTAATATGAATTATTCAATTTGAATGATCACCAAAATTGCAATATATGTTTAGCTAGAGATACATATTATGTTCTGAAACCTTTTACATTTTTAAAAAGAAAATTTTCCTTGATCTTAGGAACTTATAACATTGTATCGAATTAACCTTGAATGAATTAATTTGCAAAAAAAAGAAGGGTAAATATATGGCAAAACGAAAATTACCTTAACCAAGCAAGTGAAAATGGGCATTGAAAATTATTAACTTAGTCAAAAAACGTTAGACACTTGAAAAATGTTGAAAAAATCATGGCTATAAATAACTTAAGTTAACACTAATGTAAGGTAATAACTTTCAGTCAATACCCCTTAGATCAGTTACTCTTTCATATCAGCACAGATTTTTACAAAATTCTAGAACAACTAAGGCAACAATATCGATATAATAGGGGGCTATGAGCAGTAAATGGCAAAAGTTGTTGTTAAAAATAAAATCAAAACCGCCACCAAAGCCAGTGGAAAATATTCTTTAACATGGTATGCATTCCACAGAATTCTATAGCACATGCAATTCAAATGAAAAACAAAAAAAATTTGAAAAGAAATCTAAAATGAAAACCTTAAAAAACAAAGCCCATCAGTACGCGCCAAACTCAACCCAACCCAACCCAAGCAAAAGCACAACCGTTTTGACCCCGACACAGTAAACTTGGAAAGTTTTTCACATGAGTAGCGAGCGCGCTGCAGAATTTAAGCCAACATGAGAGCCCACAACAAACAACAACAATAAAACACAATTTGGCCATGTGCTACTTATGAGGGTTGGGGTTTTTTGTTTTAGCGTATTTAGGGGTTGGGGCTATTTGGTCTGTATTTATACGACAGAATAGAAGAAAACTAGAGATAAAACAAAAATGTAACGAAAATGTCAGCAAATGTAGTAGGAGAAAGATATTCGCATAGAAAAAGAGAAAAAACTTCATGTGGCCATTTTCAATGGCTAACTGAAAATGTTATACCTTTGGATTAGCCAAAGGCAGCTATGCCAAAATACACGTTGAATCTCTGCTATTGATTAAAAATTGAAATCATGTTCAACATTCAAAAGCAGTTAATGCTTCCTTTGAACTTTAGAGTTCGAGTTCTTTTTTTGTTTTTTTTTTCATTTGTAAAGTAAATTTTCATTAATATTGATGAGGCAAATAGTGTCGATTCTCTTTTTAGATCTCTTCTATATCTAAATGTTTGTTTTAACCATATGTTGTTGACTTGTAGTAATTTGATTTTTTTCTCTATTTTTTTCAGGTGAGTTTACAAATTTTTGTTGGCCATGAAGCCAAGGCTGAAATGACTTGGGTAAGATTTGTATGAATCGGTATGTGAATATGTGTTGATGTGTAAAAAGTGAAGGGTCTTTGAAGAGCATTCATGATGAGGTACAAACAAAGCTTTCAATAATCATGAAATCTGCAAATATTTGAATGTAAATTATTCACTGCACAACTTAACCCATTATATATCATATGAAATTATATTTTAGAGATAAACCAATTTGTTTATTAGCTTGCAATGAATTGTCGATGCTGTAGAAAAAATAAAAAATAAGTGTGGTGACGATTATTTAATTGCTTACGCAATTTTTTAACGTCATTTTTAATAAACTTTTCAAAAAAAAAAAAAAAAAAATTCACACTTGTCCCTTGGATGATTCTAAGCATTTTATGCCATGGGTACTTTTTTGTAAGATGCCACCCTCTTGAGTAAAAAGCGTTTTGCCTTTCACAAGGCTGCATTACTATGTTTCAAACGTTATGTCATCGAGCCTGCTGGCCTAAAAAAGTCTTAACATGTCTTGTCTTGAAGGTTTTTAAGAGCTCTTTTGAATGAGATCTTGTGAATTAAAAAATGTTCATTTCGTTTAAAGCACGATGACTTTTTTCTTTGAAAAACCGTAAAATTTCGCCTTCTTAGGGCAGTTTTTCGTTTTTTAAGAAGTGTAAATTTTTTTTTGTCAAAATTACAACGTAGGTTTTAAAGTTCATTAAAAAACAAACAACATGAATGTTTTTAAGTTGCTCTAAAACAAATTTTTCAAATTGTTTGACAACATTTTATAATTAATGCTAAAAAAAAAATAATAAAAATATATTTCTGCTTTGAGCCACCTTTGAATATGAATTTAAAAATCTGAAAAATTTTTTGGGATATTCTGTCATGATGTAGATCGTGATGCCAAAGTATATCTTGGAAATTCGAAAAATTTTTTTTTTTTTTGAACAGCCCTAATATATATATAGAGTTTGGTCAATTTCAGAGAACATTTGATAATCGAAATGAATCGCCCCAGTGTGCCAGACGGTTCAAATCTCCGCTTTTTATCCGTTACGGATCCGTTACTGATCCGTTGGCAGGAGAGATTCCCAAAAAAAAAGCGAATCGTTTTTTTTTTTTGGAATTTCTGCCGCAAACGGATCAGTAACGGGTAAAAAAGCGGAGATATGAACCGTCTGGCACACTGGGGCGGATAAGTCCAAAAAACATAATATCAGAAAATTTATGTTTCTAATTATATTTATTTCTTAAGTCTTTTATAACTAAATGAGCCGTTCAAAATGAGCATGGTGCAAGTCCAAAACGATAAATTATATGCCATAATGATTAGTTATTTGGTCGATATCATTTTTTCAACTTAATTTCAACAACTCCATATCATCAAGTAAATTTTTCGTGGAAACTGAAATCAATTTTATTCATCCCTAACAAAATGTCAGGCAATTAATATTATGACATTACTTTTGCCTCGTTTTGGACTTGCACCATTTTCATTTCGAATGGCTCAAATACTCAGAAGCTATAAAAACAAGAGAAACTTTTGTCAATTCAAAGTGGAAAAATTAAAATTTAAATCAGGCATGTTATGAAATCTGATGAATCTCTTCGGAATTGGAATTAAATCACTCATATGATACGGCTAGGTTTTTGATTGATTGATTTATTCATATTTTTTCCATCCATATAAGTTAACAATATTCAATACTGATCATTAAATTTACTTATGGATAACTTATTTCTAGGATAAGGAAAAAATAAGTATTGGCAATATGAGCATTAGAATGCTGTATTTATTGCCACGCATACCTTAAAAAAAAAAAAAGAAAATTCAAGTTTAAGTGAAGGAATAAGGCGAAGAAGAAAAAGAAAAGTTAGAGAGGAGTATTATAAACTTAAGACGAAAGTTAAAAATAAGAGAACAGAATGAAAATTAAAAGAAAAAGAATTAAAATTAATGATTAGAGCAGTTAAATCAAAAAGTGTTCAGAGAAGTGCAAATTTGAAATTAAAAACAAAATACCAAAGCAGCAAAAAAATATTTAAATTGATAAACGTAACAATGTTTCTATTTCACTAGAATTATAATTAAGAAGCCATACTTTTAAATGTTTCAGAAAACCGTTTAATGTTCTTATGAGTTTTAAGTTTTGTGGCAATTTATTATACAGTCTACAGGAAATAATAGAGTAGCTATTGCGATATGCTGTCGTACGAAAAATTGGAATTGTTGCATTTTGAGAACTGCGAAATGAATAAGCATGAGATCTACCCAAAAAATTGGAACGTTTCGTATAAAATGTTTTGAGCACACGGAAATAAAAAAGATGACGAACTGGCAAGATGTTAAAACTCCTAAATATAATCATGGATGGTGATCTGTTTGTGACATTGCCAATCATTCTAACAGCGCATTTTTGTAATGTCAACAATGGCCGTATTTTATTAGAGTAAGAGCTGCCCCAGCAAGTAATACCATAATTTAACTTCGAATGAAACAACCCAAAATAAAACATTTTCATGGAGTTGGAAAAGCACAACTTTTTAAGCTGGTAAAATTTTCTTATAACAGTGCGAAGATATATTTTTAATGTATTTGTATGCTCTCGCCAGTTAAGATTACTATCTACAATTAAACCGAGATATCTAAAAGATTTTACAGATTCTATTTTAAAACATTTAGAGCTACAAGCCTGATCAGCATTAAAAGTACATGCGTGATTAGATAATGAATTAAAACGGCTACAATTTGGATCGTGGTATAATATATCTAACTGGGGCACAACTTGCTGAGTTAGGCTTACATTCATAAGTCTGGTTTTGTTACTAATAATAAGCTTATGCCCGGCGAACCATTGTCTTAAGATATCTACATCATTATTAATTTCTACGAAAAGATCTAAATGAGTAAAGGTAGCATAAGAAATGCATAGATCATCGGCAAAAGCTGTTACCTTACCACCAAATTTCTGAGGTGGAACAGATTTTAATTTTAAAAATACTTCTGAGCGAAGAAAAAACCACATTCGTGAGTGTTTACCCTACGATTCGTTGCTGATTTGGATTTAACAACACACCAAGCTCATATTTGCTTGGAAACGTAGTTAAAACACTGACGAAATGTAGTTAAATCTAAATCAGCTTATTTCAAAAGAAATAGACTTTCAGTCAACTTCACAATAATGATGGCCGTGGCTGAGTTGCTAACGAACGCATCTATCATATGGCAGGTTCCAGGTTCAAACCTCCTCAATACCAAAACACAAACAGTTTTATTTAAACTAGAGTTCGCCTTGTGGCCGAAATTCGACCATTTCGATTTAACCATAAAATAAAGCAAAAAGATTTTATACACTTCCTTGGTCGATAAGACACAAACAGCTTTTAATATTCTTCCTTAGGGTTAAGGTTATCTGCATCGGTGCAGCAACTAAGTTGCAATATCGTGCTTTCCATTAAGAGGCGTGTAACTCCTTCTATAGAGCAAACAGTTTTTGATAAAATTCATAAAAATCAATCATGCTATCGTTCCTTAGTGCTAACTCTATATCTATACCAAATTTCATAAAAATCGTAAGCAGTAGTTTCGCCGTGGGAGCGTTTTTTCTATTTAGGGGCGTGGTAACGCCCATTGAAAACATAATGGTCATGTTATCGTTCCTCAGTGCCAATCCTATCTCCATACCGAATTTCGTTAAAATCGATGCAGTGGTTTAGCCGTGAGATCGTTTTTTACATTTAGGGGCGTGGTACCGCCCACTGAAAAACATAATGGTCATATTATCGTTCCTGAGTGCTAACCCTATCTCCATACTAAATTTCGTTAAAATCGATGCAGAGGCTTAGCCGCGAGAGCGTTTTTTCTATTTAGGGGCGTGGCACCGCCCACTGAAAAATATAATGGTCATTTAATCGTTTCTTGGAGCTAACCCTATCTCCATACCAAATTTCGTTAAAATCGATGCAACGGTTTAGCCGTGAGATCGTTTTTCCATTTAGGGGCGTGGCACCGCCCACTTTAAAAACAAATATAGTCCTATGCACTGCTCTTCCTCACAACCTTTCCAACAAAACAAAAATCAAGCAAATCGGTTGACATTAAGGTATAGAAACAGGGACTGAACCGATTTCGTTTGCCTATTTATATATAGATTATAAAATTGAAAATAAAAAAAGAAAATAAGTAATGTAAGTTTTCATTGCCGTTGACATGAAAAAATTAATTCAAACATTTTTTTTTTTTTTATTTTATTTAGCAAAGAGCGTTTTTAAAACACTCACAAACGTAGTTGAAACCCGTTTAACAACGCGCATAGTAAAAACGAGGTATGCTCAAAATTTGGGTCGCCACGTGGTTAAAATAACTACGTTTCTGCCACTTTTGACAATGTTGTTTTTTCTGTGTAAGGACCTTTTGGTACAATACACCATTTTCCATAAAATTGTATTTGGTATATATAATAAAACTGACAAACTTTTCTAAAATAAAATTTTCAATTATTTAAACCAATTTTTTCTGAATTTTTTAACACATCTTTTCTGCTGCTTAGCATATGTTTTTTTGAATTTTTCACCAAAATTCCACTATGCGTCTGTTTCATTCTAAGACGATTTCTAACCATCAACATTTGTTACATCATAAAAAATGATAGACATCCACACGCTGTATTACATCAGCCAGCTGTTTTTGGCGGCGTGTACGCAGCACTACAAGTACAAATAAATATTACAGAAAAAAATATGAAAAACTCCAGCAATTTTCATAAAATTTTCAGTTTTTCACAATTTCCGCATTTTTGAACAGATGTAAAACGCAAACATTTGCGTGCGTTTCGCTTAACTCAAGTAGGTCAAATTGCTTACGCCAGGCCGGGGTGAGTGTGCTGCGATTAGAGTTCTTTCTTTTTTATATGAAGTATATTTTTTTCTCTTTTGAAGTTATGTACGCGTTTCTTAAAAACAAAGGAAAAAAAACTCTCATTCCGTCGTTGTTGGCATTTTAATGGAAAATAACAGCAACACTGGCATCAGAGCATAGTCGTATAGCAAATTTAATTGCATATTATTTGGCGCAGAAACGTTGGTTGTTTATTCAAATTGTGCTGGGAATGATTTCGCTAAAAACCGAAAGTAATAAAATACACCAGCAGCAACAGAGAAAATGTAAATAAATAAAATGGAGAGAGGGAGGAGACTAAAACATATTCTATTTGAAGCATAATTTCACTTTATTGTTTTCCTTATTGTCATTTGAAGGGGAAAATTCTCAGAATTCACATTAAATGAGTGCATATTTTGTCTAGATTATTATTAGTACGAGTAGTAGCAGTTATTATTAAATTTTGTTTATGTATTGTGTATGAGTTCAGCATTTGGAGGTGTTGAGTTTATTAAAAAGGTAATTTTGTTTTTTGTACTTGTGGATTAAAAGTATATTTTAAAATAATTTTTGAATAATTTTTTGGCACTCTATACTTTTTTAAAATGATAGAAATGCCATCAAAACAGAGTGTTTATATCAAAACAAAACGTTCCAAAAAGTTTAATCAAAATGAGATATTTTCTGTCCAAAAATTCCTTTGCAGCAATTCGTGGAATAGATATGTATGTGTATTTCAAATGAATTGTTGGAAATATTTTTCTTTTTATACATCAAACGAATAAATTCCTTTTGCTTAAGGGTATATTTTTTAGCCCACCTTAAACTCTACATAAAACGTTTTAACCAAAAAGAAATATGTGATTTGTGGTTAAAGAATTTTGAGAATAAATATTGCCAACCCATCACAAGACAAGCAACCTACAAATATACAAGTGATACGATTGTCACACGCGAAATGTCAATAATCCACGTATGTATCTGTGATGACATGCATAATGACAACGCTAGTGATTTGCAAACAAAAAAGAAAAGGATTTGTGACAGAAAAAAATTTTTACAACAAAGAAATCACGAAACTCCTGTTGTTACAAAACCAAACCCATAATAAGGGATGAGATCCAGGCCATGGAAACACAAACGCTAGAAAAAAAGTTTGAATGAAAGCAACGCCGAGTATTGTATGTGCAAATTCTGGCGACATAATAAACGAATTTCCAACACTAAAGCTACTTTCAGTATGGGAAACGTCAGGCGACGCACAGTGTGAGGTTTTGCCAATCTAGGACGTCAAAATTCAATTATACCCCTAGTTTCAAAGATATCGAGTTGAAATTTTGTATATGTGCTTTAATTTTTTATGCGGAGGTTTGGTTCAGAGATGGAAAAAATTGGACAAAATATACTTACACCTCCCATACAAACGTGCCTTTTTTTTTGTAAATAAAATTTTTAAAAAATTGGTTGTAATGAGATATCAGCTTGAAAATTTGTATTTACCATTTCAGTGGTAACTGAATACTACTGTCAAAAATGGGAGTGATTAAAAAAAAGAATTATACATTTTTTTTTTCATGATTTCAGTGCAATTGTTCATTATAACATTGTAAATAAAATAGTAGTCTTTGGGCAAAAAATGGGCAAGATTTTATTTTTTAAGTCTATTCTATGAGTATGTATGCTCATCTTGTATGCTTTGTCATAGCCTAACCACGCCCAACTTGTAAGTTATAGTCTATGAAAAATTCAAGATTTTTGAAATTTGTCTTACCTTTTAGCTGATTATACAAAAATTTGATTAAAATACTTAAGTGCAAACGTAAGGGTTGTGTATAGCAAACATTTTTAGTGAAAGTATTGACCTTTAATGCAAAAAACTTTCTGCCAAAAAACAAACGCGCACAACTTCAATTTGATCGCTCAAAGTTTTGTTATCGATGCAAGCTTGAAAATTTGTTTTTGCATGCAGTTCAATAGTACGTGTTTGATAGCTGTTATCATGCCAATGACATTTCTTTTATTCTCTTTTATTCTTATTTTCGTAACAATTGGGGTCTTTTCTAACAAATTACAAAATATAATCGATTTTCAAGCACATTTTTTTTTTCATTTTGATGTCCTAGATTGGCAAAATCGCACACTGTGCGACGGACAGTGGCGTGAAAGGCATATATTTAGGACAAACGACAATTTATGGGAGTCCAGTTAATGCATTTAAACAATTTTTTTCTTTTTTAACTCTGTTATCGATACGGTTTCAAATTCTTCGAGCGGAATTCCAAAATTCGAAAATCTAAGATGGCTAATCCAATATGGAGGACTTTAATTTTACATAAAAGAATATATAACTAGTAAAAGTGTTACCTTTGGCCTGGCCAAACATTAAATACCCTACACAGCAGTATTTGAAAATTTTGCTAATATGGGAGGTGCCACGCCCTCCGAATTCACCCAGTTTTTTCTCAGAGTTTGCATTTATAGTTCTAAGTATTTAAGTGAAATTTGGTTGGACTATCTGAAAAAATGTTTTCAGAATAGCGTTTTGAAGCTTTTGCTTATATGAGAGGTGCCACGCCCTCTTCTCCAAATTCGACCAGTTTTTGCTCAGAGCTTGCGCTGACAATTCGTAGTATTTATGTGTATTTTGGTTGCATTATTGTGAAAAATACTTTAAAATTTGCATTTTGAAGATATTTTTTGTATGGGCGGTAGGCGTGTCCGTTGACCGATTTCGCTCATTTTCAATCCCCCGAGCTAACTTTGACGACGGCTGTGCACCGAATTTCATTGAATTATCTTGCTCAGTTTTCCCAAAAAATGTATTTCCACACACAGCCAGCCACCCTGCCAGCCAGCCAGCCACCCAGCCAGACGGACATGGCTATATCGACTCAGGAGGTGACGCTGATCAAGAATATATATAGTTTTCCATATCTGCCACGCCTCCTTCTCTGCGTTACAAACGGAAGGACAAAGTGAATATACCTAGGGTGTAGGGTTCGTTATAGGTTCGTTATAGTTTTTAATCATTAAAGAAAAACTACAGCTACAAAATTTTTGTTTTCACAGAAAAATCACAAAAAAAGCTGCAAATTCTAAGCTGAAAATTTTTTAATTTTTACACTGAAAAAAACTAAAAATTTTCGAAACACCCTAAAATTTTCGAGCTGCAAAATTATTCTTCTCACAGCAAAATAACAGCAAAAAATTTTAAAATCTATAACCAACCTATTGTGACATTTTTCATAATCTATTATATAAAAATGAAATGGTGTCCGTATGTAGCTTATGAACGCGGAAACTACAAGACCGATTTACATAATTTTTTTTTTAAATTGTTTGTTATGGTCTGTAGAAGGTTCTTAAGGGGGTGGGATGCTACTGAGGGGAACGGGGGTTGCACCCCCCATACGAAAAAAATACAAAAAATGCTATATCTCTACAGTTATACAAGTTATGATTATGAAAGTTGATGAACTTATGCATAATGTACATATCTACCATTTACCATGCAAAACTTGGGGGATATTGGGTGTAGAATTGCATCCAATTTTCAAAAATACACAAAATGCTATATTTCTTCACATATCGCAGATATTGTTATAAAACTTGGTACATACATGAATATTCTATCTACCATTTACTATGATATCTTGGGCGGGGGGGTGAGAAGGGGGAGTTACACCCTTCATACAAAAAATATAGAAAATGCTATATCTCTGTACCTATGGGAGCTATGATTACAAAAGTTGATGCATGGATCTTTAAAAACCTTGGTGATTGGAAGAGAGGGACGATGGAGATGGATGGGACTTCGTACGTATAGGCATCGGGAATGGGCGAACAAAGTCGCAACCAGGCCAGCTAGTTTTTGAATAAAATTAGAAATTTTATGTAAAATTAAAGTCCACCATATTGGATTAACCATCTTAGATTTTCGAATTAAAGATTTCCGCTCGTGGAAATTGAAACCGTATCGATAACAAAGAGTTAAAAATAAAGAATTGTTCAAATTCATAAACTGGAGTCCCACGAATGGTCGTTTGTCCAAAATTATGCTTTTCACGCCACTGTGCAACGGTTGGGGGGGGTATGTGAAAAAACACCGCCAGCTGACAATTCATGTCTTACGTTTTTTCCCGCTTTCACATCTTAGCTGCTTTATTATTATTACTTTTTTTTTTGGGCCATAATAAACGTTATGATAAAGTTGGTAGGTTTTTTCCACAACTTACTTTTTTGGGGCTTATCCAGTCAATACAAACGCCACGCTTTTCTTTTTCAGAAATTTTTTGTACTATGGAATATTTTGTTTCCTTTGTGGTGAGGTTTTTTTTAAAATGAATAATGACATACATATTTGACTTGATTTGTTAACAAGAAAAGCAAAGTAGGTACTAACTACATAAACCGCCCTCGAAGTATTTGTAAGAGTAAGTTTATTCAAGACATGCTGAGAATGTACTCAAAACTTGGAAGTAATAAAGTAAGTACTTAAATGATATAACTATCATGTTAATTCCAATTGAAATAAAAAAGCATTAAAATTACATTCATTTTATAGAATTTAATGATGATTCTAAGACGGATGTATTCCATTGTGCTCAACTCTTCTCTAAAAGCATCACAAAGACAAAACTGAATTAAATTCAAAAACGATATTGAAACAAAAGTATATATGGTATAAAATCGTATGGTAAGAAGATTGAAATAGTGGAAAACTGTTGATGAATTCAAAAATATAGAAAATATCAAAAAATATTTTTGTTGAATAATTGCTAAGTTCTAAAAAGTCGACAAAATTAAAAAAAAAGAAAATCCGAGAAAATTATGTAATTAAAAATATATAATGAAAAATCGTTATGAAAAAGTCGAAAAATTTTGAAACGGTAGAAATAGTTGGAAGGCATTGAAAAAAATTAATAATAACTAAAAGTTGTAGAACTCGCAAAATTTTCAAAAAGAGTTTAAAAACAAAATTATGAAAATATTAGGAAAGCCGAAAAGTGAAGAAAATCCTTTTGAGAATGTTGAAAAATCATGAAAAAATCAAAGAATATGGTTGAAAAACTCAGAAGTATTGTTCAAAAGATCAAGAAGTTGCTTAAAATGTTTAACAAATGTTGATAAAGCATTATTTTGTGTTTGTTTGCACTTTCTTATTTTGTTTACTCAAAACTAATGATTTCTCCAGCACTTTTATTTTCTCTTAAGGCAAAGCAAGGCTGTATGCACATAAATGAAATAAATGTTGCATTAAACTTGAGCCTAATGTGCATTCATTGCAACATTTTTTTCTTTTTTAATTTGCCCCAACTATTATTCATGTCGCTCTGCTTTTCTTCTACATCGATTGCAATGAGTTAAGGTCTGGGCTGGCATATTGTTGAAGGCTAAAAAATTAAAGGCTGTACGCGCAACGCAACAAACTACACCCTCTCAATAATGTTGCAAGTGAATCTAGAGCAGCAGCATAAATGCTTATACATACATATAAGCGCATATAAGCCCCAGGTATATAAAAGAATGCATTTTGTACATAAATGATACCACCAGCATGATTTATATGTTTTATGTGCTTAAGCCTGACCTGGTTTACATTTGACAACTGCTTGCACATAGTATGTAGGTACATATATACATGATTTGCTGTTCTTTTTGTGGGTGGATTAAGTGAAGGCTTGTTGCATAGTTACAATATGCTGCAGCTTGATTGCAAACTGTGCACAAGGTCAGGCTTTTTTTTTATTTTTGGATCAAAGTTTTTTTTTCGCAACCATTTGATTTTGCTTGGAACCGAAATCTAAAAATCCTTGAACTACTTTTTGATGAAACAAAAATTTCACTTAAACATGAACATTAAAGCTTTTTTATAAATTGAAGAGCTTTGTTTATAGTTTTGCAAAGACGCTTCAGTTCATAAAAGTTCGATATGTTTGTAGATATAGTCTCATTTTTGTACCTATTTAATGTTTAAAGTCATTGGCAAATTTATATGTCGTCGGGTTAAAACTAAAACTAGACATCAAAATTTTTCATGTTTTGAGAAAAAAGCATTTAAATTTTTTGAAATTCGTTCTTTGTGTGAGGTTTTGACGCTTTCTGATTTTTAATTCCTTTCTAAAATTGGTTCTGAACTAATTTAAAAAAAAAAAAAAAAAACCGACTAGACTGGGCGCAGAGCAGTTTTTTCTTCATGTTTCTGCATACAAAATGTAGATGTCAAGTTGTAGTTTTAAACCGACGATATATCATATATTGGTCAAGATGATGTTTTCGCCCTTTCAGAAACTAAGTAATATGTATATAATATATATAATATAAATAATATCCTGAAAAGAAAGAATGAGTACTATGCCAACTTCCAAAGTCCGTTTCAACGACTTTTTGTGGTAGAAACGTCCACTTTTGAAATGAATGAATTATCTTGTGTGACTTTTGCATTGGTTTCAAATATTATCATATCAATAAAATATATGTGACGTTATTTAACAAATATGTTAAAAATTAACGAAGGCATGGCATTTAAAATTTTTAAGATCAAAAAAGTTTAAAGTTTGGAAATGTGCGGTTAAGATTTGTTAACGTTCGAAGAAATAATTTGTAATATACATTTATTTTAGAGTAGAATGGTTCATACCATTCAGAAAGAATCAACAATAAATCAAAAAAAAAAAAATTGTTGTTGAAAATGTTTGTTTTCTATTCGATGTCATATACTCATCAAAACCAATCTTTGGTTAATCTAGAACACTAGCAGTAAAGAAAAAATTAAATGATGGATCACATTTGAGCAAAATGCATAACCATGATTTTTCCTACTAAGGTCTTTTGATGCCATTTAAATGGTATTTTAATTGGACCCTCAGCGCAATTCCTTGAAAAAAAAAACAAACACCCCTCAACTAGAAAAAATTGCAAAAACTGTCAATACATGGCAACACTGTTATTGTTGACATGCATCATTATTTGAACAATAAAGCGCTGCTCTGTGCTACTCCGTTAACCTTATTTCATAAATGCATTTTTTTCGTGTGCAGTAATTGACCCAGTTTATAAGGCTCTTACCAAAAAAAAGCAAAAATTTTCAAATGAAAATGTAGGGAATTACAAGTACATAACACAGCGTATTACATGCATATATATATATGTGTGTTGCAGCAGCATTTAGCCTTGTACACAGACAATGAAATGCGGTCATTGGTGAGAGCATACAGTAAAAGAAGGGTGCATTTAATTTAGGTCACCTTGTATTGCTGCTTTTTTTTATCTTATCATTTTCAATAATTTAAATAATGACAATTCAGCTAAAGCCTTGATGTTAAATTGCTTTCAACAAAATGCAACATTTATACTCGTATTGAACCTGTTTGATTGCATAAGTGTATTGTAAAGGCTTACGAAGCTTCTGGGAGGTGATAGAGGAGGCCTAAACTAACAAAAATTTGCGCTTGGAGGGGGGGGGGGTTCTAAAATGTGCCCCTTAGGAGTTATAAGGTTAAAACTGATTTTCTGACTTGTTTTTGAAAAAACATTTTCTTGGATCACCCTAACGTTTTAGAAAAAACATTTCTATGGTGAAGTTTTAGCTAATAAGAGCTTTCAGATAGCATATATGGTTTATAGGGCTTAAAAAGATTTCGCAAAGTTCTGGACCTTAAAATTTGATATTTTAATTTTTTTACCCAAAAATAAGCTCTAATACAAACTGGCATATGTAGGAAACACTCAGAAGAATTATAAAAAGTTTGTATATTATGTGAAAGGTATTCCTTTAAGCCTTAAAATTATTGCACAAAACTTTCAATCTAATGTATAGTTTTCGAGATATGATGGTTTTTCAAAAATTTGGACCTGCTTTTTTCGAAAGAATTGTTATTTTCTGAAGATGTCGAGTACACCATATTCTTCTGGTTCATACTTTCTCTAGCAATTTTCGGTCAAACTAGATTATACAAATATTTTTCAAAACTTTCTGCATTTGATTAAATTAGTCCCATACAATTGAGCTCAAAAGACACAGTTTTATGAAAACTAAAAAAAAAACCATCCAATTTTCATATTTGTTGCACAAACTTTTTGCGCAATAATATTTAAAATCAAAATTTTGTTGATTCATTTACTCCAAAATTTCTATGCTACATACTATTGCGTTTCTAGTTCATGACCCAGTTAAAAATTAAATATGTCAAGTAGTACACCATTTCGACCAGCAGCACACTACGTGCCACAGGCAAATGCCAAGAATACGGATAAAGCTGTAAAAACTTATGCTTGCAACGATGTTCTTGATGCTGCAGGGTTTTCTCCGTTGCTGTTGCTGCATGTCCTTGTATCGTTGTTGCAGCCAGCTGTCGAAAATGCTTTAGTGTTGTTGGATGATTTTTTTCTTACTTTTTCTGGTGCTACATCTTCTTAACCTGTGCGAAAGCATAAAGTGGACGACATTAAATTGCTGTTGCTTTTTGTGCTACAGCACTTTTTCGTGGAATCATTAAAGTGACCTAATTTATTCATGGGGCGACTAGATAACAATAAATAACTGTGTATATGGGTGATTCTTAGATAACTGTGCTTTTTCGAGTTGTAAAATTGGCAGATAATTTTTTTGGATTTTTGCAAGTTTCTTCATGCTATCTTGTGTAAACACACTCTTAAAACTCACCTTTTAAGTAGATCAACTACAAGTGTGAATTTACGGCTTTGAGGTCGAAATTAAGAAGTTTTGTTGCCACGTTTGTGACCAAATTTCCACGTTTGTGACATTTTAGCCACAGTATGGAAAAATTATGGTTTTGAAGCGTTTTGATGAGAGATATATTGCATATAATGACAAATTTACACTTCAAGACTAATTTTGCAACAGTGTCATGTCTCCAGTGGTCCATTTTTTTTAAACCCTATCGCCCTAAAGATCAACAATGGTTTCCTGTTCTCTGTTTTTATAGCTGTTTATGGTGGATTAGGATCTCCTTATTACGAATCTGATCTTGATTTTTTTCTATTACATCAGTATCCTTAGTTATCCTTGCTCAAAAGTGAAAAAATCACTGTTTTGACATCTACTTAACAAAAACAGCAACAAGTAAACTTAATTTTTGTCAATGGATTCTGACAGCCAAATTCATTAAAAACAAGACATAATTTACCGTTTTTCAATTGGATTCCTAGTTTCCGAGTAATAAGCCTTTAAAAAAAGGATACCTCTCAATAACACACAAAGGATTTTCTGGACCGAAAAATTAACAAAAATGGTAAGTTTTGTTATTTGTATCAAAAATATATTTTATCACGAAAATTTTAAGCCCTTGCAGACTAAAATCGGATGAAAAAATAAGGCTCTATTGCAGATTTAGTGAATGAACAGATGAAATTTTGATTCTGTTAATTTGCAAAGCAATAGTTTAGTAGGGTCATTCACTAAATCTAGCATAGAATTGTCATTTTTTATGCGATTATGGTCTGCAAGGTCACGAAATTTTTGTAATTAAATATGTTATTGATAAAATTAATAAAACTTGATATTTTGTAACTTTTGGGTCTCGAAAAATCTTTTGTATGTTATCGAAAGATGTCCTTATTTTAAACGCTTACAACTCGAAAGCTGGGAATCCAATTGAAAAACGGTAAATTATGTCTTGTTGACAATAAATTTGTCTGTCTGAGTTCATTGACAAAAATTAATTTTACTTGTTGTTGTTTTTGTTCTATAGCTTTAAGTAGATGTCAAAACAGTGATTTTTTCACTTTTGAGCAAGGATAACTCAGAATTCTGATGGTGTAGAAAAATGTTTGCATTAAAAACATAATTAATAGCCTTCAACTTAACATCTGTATACTCAAACTTTATATCGAAATATGTTTTTTGCAGACTGATAAAAAGTGCCACGTTTGTGACATTTTTGATGCGCCACGTTTGTGACATTTTTGTAGTTTATCGGTTATTAAAAAGCACTCTTTTGAGTTCAAGATTTTTCCGAAAGAATTTGGGGTCATGTATGCAAATCCTACAAAAAAATTGTTTCATGCATAAAATAAAATGTACTACCTGGGAGTGCCGAGTGCCACGTTTGTGACCATAATTTTTAAAAAAAACTGCTTTTTTTTATAAACTGCCTATAAAACGCAAACAGATTTCTTTTTGGACTCGTCTTGACATGATGACCTTCGGGTGATAGATAGTGATCAGAATTAATGCATATGTATTGCAATCTATGGACTGAAACAGTAGTACCATGCAGTAGTAGCATAATGCTTTCAAGAAATTTTTTTTTTCCAAAACTAGGGGACAGTTTTCAATTCAAAATTGTACCCTCTAAAAATTATTTAAAACTGCAGATGAGCTCAGAATATTGTAGCCTTAAGTATTTACTTAATATGTGTAGTAACTTGTTTTCTGTTCTATTTCTGTTTTTTGGTCGTTTTTCATCGTTTTGTGTATAAAAAGTAGGGGTAGGACATGCCACGTTTGTGACATTTGGGGTATATTTGCAAACTTTCAAAGTAGACCAATAAATATTTGGTGGTAAAATTGATACGCTCTATTAGAAAAACATAGTTTCTAACTTATAGCGTAATTTTTTGTGAAAAAAAAGCCTACTGTATATGTGAAATCGCCAGAGGACACAAAAAGTACAGTTATCTGAGAATCACCCATATATGTATACATATTTGTGTATCCATGTGTTTCTATGTATGTTTTTATCATGTTCATAAACATTATTTATCTTATATTTTCTGATTTCTGGTAACAACCGAAATATGTCCCTTGGTATATTGTAAGATCTTTCACATAATATTTTCACTTTTGTGAAAACCTTACTGAAGTAGAATTTTTTGGGGAGAAAAACACAATTTATGTTTAGAAAACTTTTTTATGTTTGGCAAAATAATCCGGAAAAAAATTCGCAACAGAATACGTCAAAAATGTTTAAAGGCTGCATCAGAAGATTCCGGAAAGCTACTCACTGGCTTTTTATATTGGGGATTATCGTTAATAAATATTCCCGGGGAATTTTGCTCAGACTGCCGTGCAATTTCTCGGTCTTAAAAAAAGTCACTGGTAGCCCCCATTGATTATAAAAACAGTAAATATTTTCAAATTTCTAACACGCCACTCTTTTTTATGTATTCTGAAAGTATGCTTTTCAATTTTTTGAAAATTGAAACCAAACAAATCGAACAAAATGAGCTGCATGACGTGGAGTTTTGTCGACATCTAAATCAGAGTGAAGTGATGGAAACATGAAATACATAGTATACTTTCAGGGTCTATGTGCAATGGGTTTTATGTTTGAAATTTGAAAACTCTAAAATCAATATCTTGTTTCAACGAATAGGATTCCAAAATCTTTTGATACAAAAATTAAACATGTCCATCCACTGTGAATCCGTTTTATTACTTCATTTGCAACCTATACGTACCATTTCGAAAATTTTATAGCTTCCAAGATGGATTTTGTACTCATTCGAGCGATGTTTTCATGAGAGTCGAAGAGTGACAGCCACTAGTCTTATATCAATAATATTTAATACAATGAGCCATTTTTAATAACACAGGGCGACAAAATAATTTTTTATTTCTGCGGCCTTAGTTTTGTGAATAAATTCAGATTCACCCAGAACATGCGGTACCTAGTGAATAATTTATTTTTCAGGATTGACTATATTTCTCGAGATAGCTTTGTTTAAATGTTCAAAAATCGCTGTTTTGAAGCATATTTGATGAAATGTTACACTCAGAGCAAACAGTATAATTAATTTTTGTTAATGGCATCAAACAGACATAACCTTCCTCACTAAATCCTTACTTTCCGAGTTATCACTCATTTCAACTTCATACAAACAAAACAGCTATTTTTGATCTTTCGAGCAAGGATTTCTGCAGAACTAGTGTCGATTTAGGCAAACAAACCATCCACTTAGTCTTTAATTACCTCAGTGAATCTGGATTGACCGAAAAACCTAAGTTCGCAAAAAAAAATTAGTCCTTTGTATAGAGTCGAAATATCATTACTTCAGTGGTTGATTACTCGGAAAGTAAGAGTTTAGTCACTGTATACTGTAAGTGTTACTCTACTTCAAATATGTCTCAAAACAGCTATTTATGCACTTTTAAACAAGGATATCTGGAGAACTATAGTCAATTCGGCGAATCTGATATTATTTTCGTATTCAGTAGGTTATCATTTGCAAAACTCTATGCTGCAAAGTCGGTGTTGCCCTGTGTTATTAAAATATTTTTTATTTAATGTCTAAAATCCATATAAGGCAGAGTAATATCGGCTATTACAATGTTTATTAACTCAATCTACGTATATCAAAATTTTGCAATGTTTCTTAACATTTTTCTACCATTTTTTATTGGCTTTTTCAAATTGTTCGACTTAATCAAAACTTTTTCATCCTTTTCGCAACAGTTTTCAAGATTTTTCAACAATTTCAAACATTTCTGAAAATCCGACGATTCTTAACACATTGAAAATTTTTTAACATTTTTCGACAAATCCAAAAATTAGATGAATTGATACATTTTCCCGGTTTTTGATTTTGTTAGCATTTTTCAACAGTTTTCAACATTTCCAACAAATTTCGTTTTTTTTTTCAAAATATAACGATTGCTTCTGACGATTTTAATCTTTTTTGAAACATTTATCGACTTTTTCAAATATTTTTGATGTATGTATCAGAATAAAAAGTTCCCTTAAGTAAAGTTATATTCATTTTGCATTTTTAAAGAACATTTTTGCATACTCAATGTAACCTTTTGCCGTGCATACCAATAAATGACAACTAATCCTTTTTATTAACTTCAAAAGGATAATTTCTATAGCGTGCTGTTGTAAAATGGTAACAGGATATAAAGCAGAATAACAACAGAAACAACGAGCAAATTAAATATTAATGGTAATTCCATAAACTGACAGGACAAGGCGGAAGCAGCTCTTTTGCACATCAAATTAAATTATAGTCATAAAATGTGAAAATTTTCCAACAGACTTACAGACAGACAGACAGCCATGACATTCGGACAGCAACAAAAGAAAGATAGGCATACATGTACACTTACAAACACACACTCACACACATACAGAATGAGTGCAATAAAATAAGGGTGCTGTTTAATTTCGCATGTGCTTGAGTCTCCACTAAATATAGTGATGGTGCTGGTGTTGGTAGGGCTGTTGCTGGTGTCGAACTTTTTAACAAGAGCGGTGACAGTTTACTTTTGACACCCAAATAACCACAACAATAACAAAGTAAAGTCAACTCATTCTTTGGCCTTTTTGTTTAGAGTTTTTTTCTTTCTACCTCAATCTTTATCTTTGTGTGTGTGAGTATCACAATCCCACACACAACCACAAAATATAACTTGCATAACTTGGCCATTAAGGTTTTGCTTTAAACCAACCAACTACAACACAATAAATAGGCGCTACCTTTTTTTTAAGTATTTGGAGACAAGTGCTGCCGCCGCTTGGGAATTATTTCATAATAATAATTCCAAGCGTGTCGTTATCGGGGCTTTGTGCTAAAGATAAAATCCAATTAGGACGACTGACATAAAAACATGCTACTGTATTCCTGTAGCTGTAGAATATTTCACATGCAAATTAAAGTCGAAAAGTCGTCAAGATGACGACGACAAGTCCTAAAAAGAAGAAGAAGAAGTTGCCGTAGTGCTGAGATAAGATAAGGAAGTTTATTATTTGACACACGTACATATGTATACGTATATATACAGACTTGTGTATATTGTATAAGGGCTTTAAGAGATTTTTGACTTTATGCCCTTTTTATGGTATGCATGCTTGAATTTCTGTGGTTTAAGGCATTAGGAGTAGAAAACGTAAAATTAAGTAATTAAATTATTAACATCCTTATTTTCATATGCAATTAGGTGAAAAGATTAATTTGTCTGCACGTGCATACATATATAATATAATATGTATACGATGAGTATATTATTCGACATAATTTTATATACGTCATTTTAGTGAATTTAAATTAATTAAGTTCTCAAGCTTAAACTTCATAAGGTTCTTTAACTTTATTTGGGGTATGGGGAAATCTCAGCAAGTGTGACTTTTTCGAAAAAAAAACAAGCTATTTTTCAAACATATGGCAGCCTATTTTGAACCGCGAATTAACAATTTTAGATATATTAGAACTAATTTTCAGCCCGCGTAATGACTTTTTTCAATCGCCTCCCCCAATATCTTCAAAAATCATTTTTCGAGGGTGATGCACTGAACTTAGCGAATTAGACACATCAACGGAATGCGGTTTTTCACACTCAAAATTTGTGGATTTTACTCGAGTTTTGACAACAAAATTAAAAAAATGTCTTCCAAGCAGTAGCACACGCATGTTTTCGTATTAAGCATCATTCAATAAGTATCGCAGACATATTCGAATGAATGGAAAATGCAAAGAGTGCTCACTCGGCGACCCGTGACCAGTTCACACCGAAAGTCACATTTGCTGAGATTTCCCCATATATGAAAAAATCTGCAGTTTTTTAACTCAAATCTTTTCGTAAGTTTCTGAATAACTTCCAAAAGTATCAAAGTAATGTCGAAAACATCAGCAAAATCGAAAAGACAATAAAATTAAAACGTCGCATAGTCTCGAAAATATTCAAACCAAGACCAAGGCCAAGATCATAGCATTCTTGGGCTTGGTCTTGTTCTTGCACATTTAGTCTAGATCTTGGTCTTGGTTTTGATATTGAGTCATGGTCTTGGTCTTGAGATATTGAGTAAGATGCCAAAATTCAAATTGAGAGAAGATTTTATCTTCGAAACGGGCGTGAAACACTTGTTAACTATAAACTACCAAGAATGAAAAGCAGTCTTGGTCTTGACGATTATCGTGAGCAATACCAAGATCATAACAGTCTTGGTCTTGGTCTTGCAAAAATATCAATGTCTTGGTCTTGGTTTTGGTCTCGCAAAATTACCAAGACCAAGAACAAGACTCAAGACAAAGACTAATTTTGCTCATCACTAGTCAATAAATCCAAGATATATAAAATACTTAAGTGAAGTGTCACCTCTTGTCCGAATTCAAATAGCTTTATCTCATATTCCGCACTTACTATTCTCATTGTTTGAGTGAAATTTAGTTGGATTATCTCAAAAATATTTTCAGCATAGCATTTTGTAGCTTTTGTTTTTATTGGAGGTACTACGCCCACCGATTTCGTATAGTTTTTGATCAGAGCTTGCGCTTATCTTCCTTAGTATTTATGTCTATTATGCGCATTGTCATGAAAAATACTCCTAAAGTTGCATTTTGTATATATTTTTTGTATGGACAGTAGGCGTGTCCGTTGACCGATTGCGCTCATTTTTAATAAGTCGAGCTAACTTTGACAATGGAGGCACCAAATTTTATCTTGCTTTAATAACTTTTCATACAGATGAACCAATGTTGGCAATGTTATAGAACTTCAAAACTGATGAAAAAATCATATATATCAAAATTTTAGGTAAGAATGTTTCAAAATCTAAAAGAGATAGAGCAATTTTGAGACCAGATTCTGATTCAACATTTTGGAACTATTTATTGATTATTATTTTTTTTTAATACGCAAAAATTTGATTTTTTAGTAGAAAGTCAAAAAAATTAAGTAAAAATGCAATATCTTGGAAACGATATAAAATTTCCGGTTTTGCGGTTTTCTAATATACAGATAGGCTGAAAACTTTTTGCAAACTGATGTTTTGTATCCATTTTTGTCAAACTTTTTTTTTTTTTTTGATTTTGGCAAATCCATTATAAATTGTAATTTTTGTCTTAATTTCTTGTTCTTTTTAAAGGTTTTGGGCCAATTTGTAAAAAACGCATTTTTTACAAAATTGCAAAGAACTACCAATGGTTTGATTTCAGAACCATGGGTTTTAGATTTCATTAGTGATCACGAGTAATTTTACATGATTTTGTGTTGAATCCATGACATTTTGACTTAAACTTTTTTGTTACTGTACAGTAGAAAATAAAACACCATGTAATTGGCTGTAACTTTCGAAACCGATCAGATCCGATTTTACTTAAGGCAGTTTTATAATCCTGAAATGAGTACGAACACATCCCCATACCACGATTTTGTCGTCAATAAAGTCAAACTCAAAACACGCAGGAGCCCACTGTGTACTATAGGTAAATACATTTTTTGTTGTGTATTTACTTTTACTTCAAGTTTCAATGATGATGCTTAATCATATTTTATCTTTTTTTCTAAAACTTGTTGTAAGGGTTGTCAAACTAACTTCTTACGTATATGTACTCAACTTCTGAATGTCATTTTGGTTTTTCCGCTTATATTTTCAACTTTCGTAAGCCGATTTATTTCTGTTTGAAATAAAATTAAAAATTTATTACACCATTTTAAGGAATATGTAGCTTTACCGCAAAATAAAAACCATTTCCTGGTTATGCCTTCAAAGTTTCTTGAACAACCTGCAAAACATCATTGTATGTCCTTAAGAGTAAAGGATGATGAAAACTGCCAACTACCAGAAAAAGTATATATTTTGAGCAAAATATACAAGCCGAAATACATACATATACTCGTAGATATCAATATAAAATATGTAAGTAGCGTGCGTATACTTGTGTACATGTTTCATTTTTATACGCACATAAAGATGTCAGTGGAAAAACCATCTATTAAATGCTTGCTATCACTTATAAAAAGTTTGTGCTACTTTTGCCAATAGACAATATACAATAGATACTACTCTGCTTGTATTTATAAAATGCAATTTCATACTTTTTTTGGTTTATTTCTATGGGTTTCTTTTTTATTACATTTTTGTTATTTTTCGTGTTTAAATAAGTCATATTGCCATTAATGTATTGGTAAGATAGCACAGTGTGTGTGCTTTTTTACTACATACAACTTATTATTTAAGTACCTTTTTTTGGAAAATCGTATTAAAAATTTAACTGACATAAGGGAATACAATATGAGTAGAAAATGTTGGAAAAACAAATATGATTATGTATAACATACTTCAAATTTTTTTCTCTACATCAAGAAAGATAGAAAGGATTTAATGTTAAACAAAATGAAACAAACATTTGTTTAAACAAATGCACCGAATGAATTTGAAAGAATAGTTTTAAACAACTACGTGTTAATATAGGTTTAGCATTGTATCAGAATCACATAAAAATGAGTAAAGTAGCTTATAGCCCTAATCGTGTTTTAACCCATTTAAAGAATAATCTTTGCAAAAACGGCATTTGAAGTGCTTTTCCAGTATGTGAAAATTGCAAGACTTGCACAAAATTTAGTAATCGATTTCGATTTTTTTTTTTTTTTTGTTTTCTGCTTTAATATTCATATTCATACGATTTTAATACTCGCAACAGCTCCACATTGGCTTTAATAGTTTTCATTGGCCTTTTTCAGTTAGTGGCATACAGTGCCTTTTTTTTACATTGTTTGATATTTCTGCCAAATATTGCTCGTTCCGATTTTCTCACTTAAAATTCCTTCCTTCCACTTCGAAATCACTCACTATTCTAAGCATACAATTAACTCAGTTTTTCTCTTCACTAAACAAACACTGTTTACGCGGGGAAATGCGTAAACTTTAACTCCCAAACTCCAGTTTGATTAATTAACGAACGTCAACACTACCCACCCACTCGATCAGTAACTACTCGTTACAGATGATGATCAAAACTTGAAAAATGTATAGAGTGCTTTTTAGCGCTGAAGAGTGTTGCCGCCTTGCTCACTCGAATTCAATATTTATTGCTGACAATTGCTCAGCACATTTTCTCAACTTGAAGTCTAAAGTTCAAAATGGGAAAATTCTTCACTCGTTTGATTACACCCACAGCGCAAACAACAGCAGCATTTTCAATATGTAAATTTATTATTAATTTTAACCTTAATAAGGTTTTTTATTCAATAAAAGTAAATTTAAATAAAAAAAGGAAGTTTTAGTTTGCCTGTTTTTGGAATTCTTTGCTTGCTGCGGTTTTAAGCTTGTTACAGCTCATCGCTTTACCTTGGCGTTTCATTCCCGCAAGACATAGTGACTCACAAACATCGACTCCAGGTCTTCAAAGACGACTCCTGGTTAGCATCATTGACTCCTGGTCATCGCCAGAAGCACCGACTTGGTATCCTTCTCCATCACCGTGCACGCCCAACGTGCTAGAAGTGTCCCAGCGCCACAGCAGTGTTACGGAGTCTCAGCAAAGGTATCTCCTTTAAATTTGTGTAATATTTTTATATAGCAAAAGCTATAAATTTTGGTCCCCGACCAAACAAACACTTTTTATTCAATAAATATTACATGCAATTAACATTACTGCACTGTAATCAAACCATAACTAGGCTGCAGTTCAACGTGCAAAACACGAACTTTTCCATCACATCTCGTTGCTACATATTAGGGATTTCAGCCCCGGGATCCCGGGATTCGAGCTTTTTGGCAGTCCCGAAAATCCCGGGATTAGTGCTACCAATCCCGGGATTTCTTTTGCAAGTTTTTTTTTTGTTAAATGACAGAAAAATCACATTAAAGTAGAGATAAAACTTATTCTCTCTAGATTTAAAAATCAAATTGAGGACAATAGCCATAAAGTTAATGTAAACGCAGCAAAAAACTTGAAAGAAAAATGAAATCTAGTTATGAATACCACTTCAAAAAATTTGTTTTCTAGATAATCTTATAATTTATCCGACGTTTTAATGGAAAAAATTGATATATTTTGTAATGGTGGTGATAGGGGTTATTTCCTCCACAAAACTTTCGATTATCTTTTTTCAATTCAACCAACAAGTGTTGAATCAGAAAGATGCTTTTCGTGTGCATTAGGGGTTGAAATAAGAAAAAAAATATTACTGCAGAATTTTTTTTGATTATTTGCATTTTTTTTCAAAATTTTTTTAGTGCCTTATTCAAGTTTGTTGAATACTAAATATTAATATTAAATAACAATATCATGGCAATGATTTAATTTAAAATTGAAAATTTATAGTGAAATTTTCTTTCTTGCATTTGTAAAAATATGTTTAAAGTAGAGTTGCCTAAGACACCTAAGACAACGGTTATATGCAACATAAAATGAGTATTTAGTTTCAACGATTAACTCAAAAACAAAGTAATATGAATTTGGCTAAATATTATTATTACAATTTTTTACAATTTTTGACTGTTATTGCTGCAAATTTGAAGTTATTTCTGCAGAAATAGGGCATTGCTGCAGCTTATTTCAATGCCTGGTGTGAGGTTATATACCTGTGAACTTTTCACAAAACAACCTAACTCGAAATTTGCAACTTTTCAGGAGACTTAGGTTGTTTTGTCAAAAGTCCACAGATATGTAATAAATTAAGATATAAATTGGATGATAAAATAATAAATGCTTTAATTTTCCTAAAGACATATTTTAATAATAATAAAACTGATTCAAAGAAAAGTTATTCCTTTCAAGTCCAACACTTGTTAAAACTTTGATCTCACTATTTTATGTAATTAAATATGTATGATATTTTATGTATGCATTTAACTAAGCATATAATGCTGCAATGTACCTTTATGTTCGTTTTTGAAGTAAATAAGTATTTTTGAATTTTTTGTTTTTTAAAAAAGGCGAGAATTGTTTAATGAAATGAACCTGTTTTAAGAAATTGTTCTTTAATATTTTTTACACTTATTAAATAAAATATATTTGTAGGGGTGTAGTAGGGGTATATAAGACAAAATATTAGGAATTTTTAATACTAAATTCTGCTTTATTTAGAAAGAAAAAAAAATCATACAAATCCCGAAAAATCCCGGGATCCCGGGATTCAAAAATTTCTGATCCCGAAATCCCGGGATCGCAAAAAGTCCAAAAATTGGAATCCCTACTACATATATGATGTTCCTAGCTCTTGTTCCGTACTGTACTGTGTTTTTTCGTTTTACGTCAGATAGTTTGTTGCTTGTTTTATTTTACCACTACATACTATGACACAATACGTTGGTAAATATATTTTGTCTAGGGAAATTTAATTTGACATCACTGTGCGGATGTGGTACTCATGCATTTCCTGGTGTTTATCTTTTTGTGTTTACAAATATTGATTTTAACATGGCACAATAAGTATCACTGTACCCTACCCTACATGGTGTAATATACTTTGTCTTTCCATTTGTAACTCACCAAGACATCTGCCATCTGCCTCTCAACTCAGAGGAATTGAAATAAACCGAACCAGTTGATAGATACGCCTACCACCCATACAAATAAAGTCATAAACAAATTATATGTAGGGCATAATGTGAGATAATGCAACTAAATATTATAGTAAGAATGTTTAGTAGAGACTGGGAGTCTGCACAAGATATCTTGTTGAAGTTTTAAGGCATTTCGTTTCAAGATGCGTTATGTCATATACTCGCTGTTTATTTAACAAATATCTCAGTTCAGTGTCGCGTGAAAAAGTCTTGACAGTACCTACTAGCATATCTGTAGACTTTTGGCAAAGCAACCTAACTCGAAACTTTTCAGGAGAGCCGTAAAACTGATTAACAACTTTTCAATAATGTGGCTCAATTTCGTTGATGCAGCATTGAATCTCCTCTTTCCATACATTTTTACTAATCTTAAAGTGTCAGCTGTCAAATTATTATTATTTTTTTTTTTGCTCACCGCACGAATGGCGCTAAGTTCAAATCTTGCGTGAACAAGAAATCATAGAAACATGGCGATTATACCAAGAGAAGCGTACTTAAAATTTATATTTAGGACTAAAATCCTGGCGAATTGTCTTATCGTTGTAAATGTCTCGATGTGGGCTATATTTCATCCATAGAAGAAATTTATCTCAAATGTTTTTTTCGAACTGTACTCATTATCTCAGGTTCTACCAGCCTAAGGTGCCAAGGGCACTTCATAGAATTGAAGCCCATAAAAAATCATAAAATTCTTCTCTACAAAGTTTCCTCAAATTGTTGAAATTGAAGCTCAGTACAAAATATGAAAAACAGGATGTTTCAAAAACGAAAATCGCCCCCTAAGGCTATGCAATATTTTTTTTTACAATTGACATTTCAAAAAGGATGCAAATAAATAATAAAAGAATCTTGCATAGTTTTAGGAGGCATGTATGTTTCTTTTAAAGCGTATAAATGAGCACCTAAAGTTATGCAACGATATTTTCGACTTTTAATAACACAGGCCCACAAAAAAAAAAGAAGTACCCTGCGCGAAAGATCAGACCACCTGAATTTTTTGTTTTCGGGGTCGCTGAATCCGAATATGGTGCCAGAATATCGAAGTTGGTTCGCGTTTTTTCAGAAATCAACAATTATGCTGAAAACTTTGATATTTTTTTCAACATTATTTCCGATTTGTGAAAAAACTCGAACCAACTCTGCTATTCTGACACCATATTCGGACTCAGCGACCCCGAAAACTTAAAGTTCAGGTGGTCTGATCGTTTGCGCAGGGAATTTTTTTTTTGTAGTCCTGTGCACACGAAAAAAAAAAAAAAGTACCCTGCGCGAAAGATCAGACCACTGGAACTTTATGTTTTATGGGTCCCTGAACCCGAATATAGTGTCAGATTAGCGAAGTTGGTTCGCGTTTTTTCAGAAACCAGGAAAAATCTCTAATTTTCCGCATTATTTTTGATTTCTAAAAAAACCCAAACCAACTTCGCTATTCTGGCACCATATTCGGATTCAGCGACCCCGAAAACATAAAGTTCAGGTGGTCTGATCTTTGGCGCATGGTACTTTTTTTTTTTTTGCGGGCCTGTGTAATGAAACGTATTCTGGCCTTTTCCGTGATCCGTGTGATTTCAATCACGTTTAATTTCGAAAACTTTTTGATTACTTTTTATTTTCGATGTGGAAGCCAGGCCTATTCAACGACTGTTTAACTTTTTACTGTAGAAATGTAAACTTTTTGACTTAAGACAGCTGTCAGTTAAAAAATACAAACAAGCTAACAAGTTTTATGAAGCAAAATGTTTGTATGTATTCTCATTTAACTCCTAGAAAGAGCATAGGGCCAATATGTAACATATCCATTTGTTGCGATCCCTTGCGATGACTTTGATCTCTTGCCACGACTTTTCCAATTCTTGGATTTCCTTTTCCAGTGACCTTTTCCTTTAACTAGAAGATAAGTGCCACCAAATATAACAAAAATACTAAAAATCCTTTGAAGCAACAGGCATTAGAAAGTGGAACCATAATGATAATGAGTACCTGACATGGACAAGTTTTCGAACCTTTTACTTACAGATTTGTTTGGATTTTATGATTTTCACAAGTACGCTTACTATGAATGCGTTGTAGGGTGTATTTAATATTTGGCAAGTTGTTTTTTTTTTTCATATTTGTTGTCTATTTTTCCTACTTCTATTATCACCCCTAATGTACTGGTGCATATTTTTGTTTGTGGAACTCGATTTGGAAGCAATTTCAATATTCCAAATGTGTAAATTCATTCGCTGTGCGGTTTTTTGTCTACTGCTTTTTTGCAAACAATTTGTTAGGATGTTTTTCGATGTTGAAGTATAGGATTATTTTAGGCAATTCAAAGGGATTTTGCAAGTACTGTTCGTTTCTTTTTTTTTTTGATCAAAACCGATGTGAGCCAAAACTAATCTAGGTTGAACTTTAAGAAGTATTTGCGCAAATTAAATATCTACAGAAAAGAATTACTTTTTCATATTGTTTTTGGATAATTTTTTTGACTTTTTCATTGGGTATACATTATATGCATTTATCTGGAACAATCATATGGAAACGAACATCTTACCTTTTGTAAAATATGAAGCGTCAAAGAAAATTATCTTATTTTCAAATTTAACTGGCGAAAATTTTAATTTTTAAGAAAATTTTAGTTTTTCGGCTACTTTAGCTATCTCTAGGGTTGGATCAATATTCGAAGACCTTGAAGTCTTAATTTTTTTATAGACATATTATAATCCTCCAAAAATTTCTTTCTTGGTGAATTCCAAGCATTTGCTGTTCTGTATGTTAGTCACAAATTCTACACTGACCGCATTTTAACTCCGTTAACCCTTAATTAAAAGTATAACACACAAAAAACTTTAAATAAATTCTAGATAAAAATTAAAGTTCGAATTTTCAAATATTAGTACCCACTTCCTCCCCTACTAGCTACCTACATAATCACTCAAAAAAAAAAAAAAATATTTTTTCCATTAACAGATAACATGTGAAAATGCAGCTATGCTTCGTTGCTCCTCTGGAATCATTATATGTTAGTGCTGTGCTAATGCTGCAGCATGTAAATCTGCCAGGATGTAAAAGGCGCAATATCCTTGGTGTAGCCTCGTTCATTGTATGCTTTGTTTTTCAGGTGGACTGTTTTTTTTTTATCACAACATTAACATCATCATCAACAGCAATAGTAGCAGCAGCAGCAACATAACAAGAGAAAAGTGAAAAAATTCTATAGGTAAAATCATCATGATTTTGCTGCAGTGTGGTGTTATCTATTTTTAGGCATAAGGCCCTCATGAAAAACAATACACTTACAAATAAGTACAACAAGCACATGTATGTGTACTATATCTACACATACAAAATTGGGTCATATCATATCAACAGCGCCTTCAGTGTTTATCAGCACACCGCTTTTAACACCATTTTAATGCACAAATTAAGCTATACACACACACACACACACGCCATTGAATGCACACCATTTGTTGTTGTTGTATAAAATACAACAAAAAAGTAAGGAAAAAGGAAATTTCGTTTAAAAGTCCAATAAACATTGTAGTTTGAGGCAAATGAGTTGGGGTTTGGGGAGTTTTTTGTTTTTTTTTTGTCCTAATTAAGGTCGACATGATTTTGTTGTATAGTGTATTGTGTATAACTTCAAATTTGACATGGTGTGTGTATGTCAAAGCAGGTAAATAAACACATTTTATTTTCGGACTTCCGTTATTTATTTTCATCATATCCTTTAGGCAACGTTAGGCTGAGGTAATTTCTGTTTATTGTAAGCTGGCAATTTTTTTTTTTTTTTTGTTTTTTGTCTGATATCATGGATGTTGAGAAATACCCAAATTGATAAGATTTAATAACATTTCATTTACTTATTTATTTTTATATAAATGGCTTTGAAAAAGGAAAATGTTTTTTTTTTCGACCAAAAATAAATTTTTTTTTTTTTTTCAAAAGCTCATACTTTTCTACAGAAACCCTGAAAATTTCATTAAAATCGTTTAAAAATCCGAGGAGCTATAAATTTTCAAATATGGGAATATCCAAAGGTTGGATCGAACTTCCAATGGCCGCGAACTTGAAAATTTTCGGAATTTCGAAAAATCATTTAACCACAGTAATATGTGTGTCAAATGCTAACTTTTCACCAATTTTCATAGAAATCGGAGATGTCAAGTCGAATCTTGGTCGATAACGCAAAGAAAAACCCATATACATAGTACCTACTACTTAACTCCAATTGGGATACTGTCATGTATGGTGTGATAAAGAAAGTTAGGTTAGTCGACATAATGTAGAAAAAGCTGAAAAATTACACAAAAAAAGTGGAATAAACTTTTTATTTCTTACACAACTGCATCCTCAGAATTGTCAATATACCGGCTGGACTTTGAGATATCCTTGTTAAAAGTTGGAGAAAACTCTGTTTTCAGGCTTATGGCGTAGCTACAGGGAAAGACATCGAAGAGCCACAATCTTTCTTATCAAAATATACCTTCGAACTTCCCCAAGAAGACTCTTACTTTCCCATTAATGATTCTTTAAAGAGAAGGCATTTCAGCCCACATACAAAGGACGAAACCGATTTATGGACCAAAAAACACTCAATTTGAAATGCGTTAATGCCACTAAGGCGAAGGAAAATATAATGAAATAAAAAATCGAAGATACCATGCTCCTAAAATACTTCGTCCTTTGTCAGGGGCTTAAATACCTTTTCTTCAATGAATCATAACTCGGAAAGTAAGGGTCTTATTAGAAAAGTTTGCAGATACATTTCTTTAAGGAAGATTTTGACTTATCGATGTCATTAAAGAAGAAAAATTATTCTTTCCTATAGCTACGCCACAATTACACTGTACTAGTTTTTGTGACTTTTTTTTTGGTCCTATCTCCCGGTCATTCTTACCTAATTCGAGTACGGGGAATTCAGTGGTGCTAACCATTTTGTTGGATTGGTTCGTCACCTCATACAAAAAGTTCAAATCAAAATTTTTTCTCGAGAGAGGTGTTTTTCATAAAGAATCTCTTAGTAACTTCTGATAAATCAACTATTTTTCATGAAAAGTATATTTTCCAGTTTATGATTAATTAATAGACATTTGAATTGCTAACTTTTAAATCAATTCATTGGAAATTTTTTACTTTAACGTTATTTTTTTCCGAATTTTCATAAAATTAAAATTTTTGCTCAGTCATGTGTGGGTTTATTCACTAAATCCAGAATAGAACTGTCATTTGTAGTATGATTTTGTTCTGCAAAGGCTTGACATTTTTCCAATAAAATAATAAAATTAATAACATTTTAAGTTTTTAGTTTTCGGTCCGGAAATAGCCTTTGGATATTATTGTGAGATATCCTTTTTTTAAAGCCCCATAACTCAGGATGTGGTGATCCAATTGAAAAATAGTTACAGTACGGCTTGTTAAGGGTTATATTTGCTATACGTAATCATTAACAAAAATTAATTTTACCATTTGCTGTTTTTGTTATATAGTTTTTCAAAGACCTCAAAACAATGAATTTTTAACTTTTGTGCAGGATAAAAAAAAACCAAGATCATATTCGTAATAAGAAGGTCCTGATCCATCATAAATTGCTATAAAAACTAAAAACGGAAAACCATATTTGGACTGGACCGGGGTAGGGGCTTAAAAACATGGACCACCGTAGATCCTGGCAGCATCCACTTTCTTGTTACTCGTAGTCAGACTTATGAGAAACTCAGCTCAGTAATTCGTACTCATATTTTGCATACTTAAGTCCGTCTAGCGCCCACTCTATAAGAAAATTCGGTAAAAATTAATGTTAAAGTTAAGAATGTCCGATGAATTGATAAAAAAATTAGCAACTCCATTGCCAATTAATACATCCTGAATAGGAAATCATACTTTTGGAAAAAAATCATTGATTCATCACAATTTAATAAGAAATTCTTTATGAAAAACACCACTTAATAGACAAAATTTTGATTTGAACTTTTTGTATGGGGCGATGAACCAATCCAGAAAAACGGTTAACACCACTGAATTCCCCATGCTCGAATTAGCTAAGAATGACCTATTTCCCGTCAGACCAAATTTTCAACTAGTAGAGTAGAACGGGGCAATGTCGTGCACTCAACTTTGACATGCTCGTAAAGCCGTACATCTCAAGCGAATGCGACGAGTAAGCATCCGATCGAAAGATAATTTCATTGGTTATATCCATGTGTAACAACATTTGTGTAGCGAGAAATTGTGTTTGTGTAAGTGAAGAAAAAAAAAAATGTGCACGACATTACCCCACAAATTTTGAGGGGGGTAATGTCGTGCACATTTTTGTTTTCCGAGTATAGTAAAGGCACCAAAATGTGTGAGAAATGATAGGTAGTGGTTCTATTAGTGGAGATTTAGCATTATCATGTATTTATTCATTATTATACAAGTGTGAAGTACATAATAAGTATGTTGTGTAGAGTAAAACGGGGCAATGTCGTGCACCCAACTTTGACATGCTCGTTAAGCCGTACATCTCAAGCGAATGCAACGAGTAAGCATCCGATCGAAAGATAATTTCATTGGTTATATCCATGTGTAACAACATTTGTGAAGCGAGAAATTGTGTTTGTGTAAGTGAATGTGCACGACATTACCCCAATGGTCGTTTTAAAGGTCAACTTCGATAACTCGGTGAAGCCCAAAATTTTTTTCGAAAACCAAATACTTCTTTTCTTTGGCAGGATATTTCGTTTCAGAAAACACTTACCTGGTATATTTTCCCGGAAGGAAAATTATTTTTCTGACCCGATAAAAAAACACTTTTATCATCCCGAAAGCGTGCGTTTTAAAAAAAAGGTTACTCTGTAGAGACGAACTGGTGAAAATTGCTAGTATTATATGCATAAGCTCAGTAGGTCAGCAGGTCCCTACCTTACGAACAGTTGGTAAATCATTCAATTCTTTGTGCTAAAACAGCCAGTGCACGACATTACCCCCTGCACGACATTACCCCGTTCTACTCTACAGTGTTATTATTGAATATATCAAAATATCAATACTTTTTGATTTAGTTTTTGAAGTGAAGCTGCTCTGGGGATATAATTTCAAGTTGGGATCACATTTCGTTACATATATCTGACTATATGCGAAAAACAGATGCAAAGATAAGCAAACTAACAATGCTAATTTTTGCACGCATTGCTCATTTTTGTGATGTACTTTTTTTTTCCTTTAATTCTTACTAGAATCGCCCAGTAGTCAAAATTTGACCGAAAATGTATTAAGCGATTTTGATACTTTTTGGACAGTTTAAGTACTTTTGTTTTGCTATTTGGTACAAAATAGAAAAGCTCACTTATCATCTCTGGTACAATGACAAATAAGAAAAGAAAACAAAAAAACATAAAGTCAATGTCAGTCAGCTTTTTGTCTTTCTCTTTGTGCTGTATCCTCTTTCAACTCCGTGTGACCGCGTATTTTGTCGTTGTTAATATTGAAATATTTGGATTTAATTTTATTTTAAAATAATTTTAACTTTGTGCACATTTACACACAAATACCTTTCTAATGGTGTATAATTCAAAGTCGCGCTTCATTTCTACTAAATTATAAAAGGTATGACAAAATTTGTCTGGCGTATTAAAATATAAATAGATATAATCTTTTCGTTCTTTATGCATGTATAAGGAAACCGACTGTTTCTTTTCTTTACGTAAGTATGTGTGCAAATGCATATCTAATTTTATGTATGTATATGCAAACAAAATTTAAAACGCTAGCATAAAAAAAGAAATATTTATTTATATCACTAAAGTTTCACTTTTTTCACTTGAACTTAACTTTTCTGGGTTTTTTCAATATTTTGGGTATTCATTCTCACACCCAAAAATTGTAAAAATTTGAGAAATACTTGCTTTCTTTAGTGGAACATGTCATTACATAAAATAAGTTCTTTTCATCACGAAAAACATATCAATTGATATTTCTAAAAAAAAATCATAAAAAAAAGCTTTTTCTTAGAAAATACATTAAGATACGAATATCTGCTTCTCTGTATAAATATATATAACTCGATAGGTGCAAAACCATGCGCTGCCAAAAGGAATTAATAAAGCTCACCTAAATGTATACCTCAATTCCATTCTCATTGTTAGAGCGCACCACTCAACTATCATTCAATTTTAATATTCACAGACAGACAGCCGAATACAAGCAGCTTACATACACTCCATTATATCCACTTCGAGTACAATGCCAAAGTTAAGACCTTCAGCTGTTTCTTTTTTCCCCCTTTCTCTAACTTTAACGCTTTGTATTTTATCCTTAGAGCTCCAATCCATGCCAGTGGTGCTTTATTACGGCAAACCTCTGCACGCAGTAGCTTCTTATCGGCTTTTTTTGCCAATAATCACGCACACATACTCATTTTCCTTGCTGCGAGTCACTTTCCCAAAATACAATGAACAAAATGCTATGCCCAAAATACAAACGAAAATTACAATGCCACCCTGGAGTTGATTTAATGGTGCGTATTAAATTCTTATGTTGCCTATACCTCTATATCTGTTTTCGTGTTATAACTACGCCATCTTGTAAAAAAAGGAGTTTCGAAAGCCGGTCGGTCGATCACTGGGTCGATAGCTTTTTACATAGATGTTTTTTCTACTTCTTTTAAGGTATACATATAATAAATGCTTTGTATAGTCGCTACTCAATGTAGGTAATATGATAAAATAAATCCCCGATTAAATATTTCCACTAAGAAAAAAAATTTCACAACAACAGCAGAAATAAGAAAACATAAAAAGTTTGTCCTTTGGAGAAAAGCCTCAACAACAACATTATAAATATACATGTATACAACAAATAATACGTGTTCAGAAGCCTTAAACTTTACTTTTTTTCTGCCAACTTTATATAGTATACCATGTATTATTAATGCTACATAGTAAATGGTCCTGCCTCTCTAGCTGTTTTGTCAAGCAAGTCCTTTTCAATGTTTATATCTGAAGTTTCCATTTTTCTGTATTCCTTTATTTACTTACGAGAAATAGAGTTGCTTTAAATAGATATGGAGTGAAACATAGAAAATATCTGCTTGCTGTTGTAACTCCAAAATATGCTACGTTTTGAGCATTCTCTTTTAATATTGCGCACAAAAGGACACAATATTATTCTACTTGGCTTATGTTGCTTCGTTTCTACCTTTACATATCTATGTGTGTATGCTGGCAACAATGTTTCTAAACAAATTTCGAGTGTGCTTTTTATTTGTTTTTCTCATTTTCATTTTTTTTTTCGAACTTATCCTTCTTCATTTTATATTAAGATAGGACTATTTTTGCGTGTTTAAGTTGTTTTGGTTTTTTTCATTTGCTTCCTATATACTCGTAGGTATGTAAAGTACTGCGTTATACATACGCTTTTTCGTTTGCATGTTAAAATCCATATGTATTCAAAAGGCTTTTGTGTACCAAACGCGCTTTCTATTTTTCCATAAGATATTATCACTAGGAAACGTCGAAAATGGTATAATAGTTTAGATATATCTCTACGTAAATAATTTTTTCCTTCATTATTCTGAATTCACCAGATAATGAGGGACTATGTTATCAACAGAAATTTGTATCCATAATATGTTCATATTTTATTTTATATTTCATATTTTAGTCCATATTACATATTATTATTTATATTATGTTCAAGATATTATGAATACAAACTTTACTTTGTTACAAGATATGAAGAAGAGACTAAAAATGCTCTTTGAATTGAATCCAATAACAATTGAATTTGCATTTAATTAAAATCTACAATAGAAAATATACTTATGTGCATCTTTTCATGATATATTTTTGTTCGAAGGGACATACAATAGAAAAAACAGTTTTCCAGTCCATAACAATCCGACACGATTCGATCTAAAATGGATTGAATATTGTCTTTGTATATATCATTTGAAAAGGCATATATCAACAAATCATGCGATACTATTGTATGATCGCTAAAATCGATGACGTGGTGGCCGAGTTTTTCTTATATTTTTAAGGCAAACTCGAGATTTTTGCCAATTTTAACATTCTTGTTTTGAGGGCGTAGAAGGTAAACGAAGTGTCTTAAAAACTTAACAAATTTGGTTATATGGTCTCTGTCAGATTTAAAAAAACCTATTTTTTTATTTTAAATACGTGTAGATGCAGAGATAATCATTTTAAGAGTGTTTTTGCAAAGTTTACTTTGATTTGGAAAAAAGTTTTAATTGTATTCAGATAAGGTTTGTCTTAGAGTTGAAATCTTTTAAGATTAATAACTAACGATGCCAGCCTACTAAGTACACGTAGTAGCATACAAATTCATAAGAGAAGCAAAATATCGTAAAGTATCGAAAAGCTCGATGAAAGTCGATTAGTACCTATAGAAAAAGTTCAAAGTTAGAAATAGGCCGATAACACAGTCCTGCGATAAAAAAAGTATGAGATCAGAGTAGGTGATTTTTATAGATTTTTGCTTCCTGAATCCGAATGTGACCTCCGAATATGCTCCATCACGTCTAGTTTTTTTACAATTTGAGTTTGAAATTTTGGAAAAATAATTAAATTTCTCATATTTTCGGAAAAATTGTTTGGATTTTTCTTTTTTCTGAAACGATATATTATATTTAAGTATGTGGTTCTGATTGATATTTTAGTACTTATGTGAAATAAAACTAGCAGTTTTGTCTATTGGGACTGATTCTATACTTCAGTGTCAGCGTCATTGTACTGGAATATCTGGTCCATGTGGCTCTGGCCGTGTTGCTGACTTAACTTGAGGATAATAGCTTCAGAAAAAAAGAAAAATCCAAACGATTTTTCAGAAAATACGAAAAAATTAAATTATTTTTCTAAAACTTCAAACTCGAATTGTAAAAAACTAGACATGATGGAGCAAATCGGAGGTCAGCGAGCAAAAATCTATAAAAATAACCTACTCTGATTTCATACTTTTTTAACTTTTTCAAAAACGCAGGAAAAATATCCAAAAATTTAAAAAAATATATTTAGTATCGACATAATCATCGATTAGTTCCAATTGGAATTTTAAAATTATTAAATGTCGATCATACCTATCAAAAAGTTAAATCAAAGTCGAAAGAAATAATCCGTTAAAGTCAAAAAACATCAAATAGTAAGGAATTATGTGTTATCGAATAGTTTTTAAAATTCCATTTGTCTTGAAATAAATACTTAGTATCAAATATTTTAATAAATACAGAATATCAACTGATAGCATCAAAAAATACTGCAAAGAGCGTTAATAGCCAAATAGTATCAAAAAATATCGAAATGGACAATTTTCAACAAATGTCAATAGCGCAAGACAATCATACTCGAAAACTTTAGTCGAAATTCCAGGTTCTATTTTTGTAATCCGATATTAAATGCAGTGGTCATGAATTGCAAATCAGGATCATCGTATTTTGTTCCTATTATACATAAGACCGGGTCGATTTTGTATGAAGCAAAATTAAATCATCCCGAAACCGACTCAAAAGTTAGAGGGACTCTTAAAAACGATATCTGCATGATTTTTTATTTTTTTTTTTTTTTTTTTTCATTCTGAGAAAAACCAATGGACCACTTTTGATTCTGCTGGAAGCCTATTTTGACTGAAAAAACATAATTTTTTGTCATACGTTTTTTTTTCATTAGAAAATGGATACCCAAGAGTGCTTCAGAAATAAAGATTATGTCCTTAGAAAAATTTTAGCGCTTAAAAACTATAATTTTTTTTTTTTTTTTTGGGCATATTCTGTTCCATTCTGTTCTGTTCCGTTTTTCAATAACGAGATCGGAAAAGCGATTTTTACTGATGAGTAAGGAAACTTATGGAAAAAGTGTATGAGGCAAAAAATACTTGGAATTGTCCAAAGAATACGTGGGAATTTTTTCAGAATTTTTGGAATTTATTTTTTATTTTTTTGCCTAAGTTTTGTAAAATTATAAAATATCTCAAAAATTCACACGAATTTTTTGTACAATTTTAGGCATTTTTTGCCGTATACACTTTTTTCGTTAGATGCCGTTGCATCTGAGAAAACAATAATTTTTCCGACTTCGTTATTGAAAAACATAAGAAAATTGGTCAAATTGTCAAAATTTTTGTAAAAACAAAAGAACATGTTTTTTTAGTCAAAATAGGCCTTCAGCAGAATCAAAAGTGCTGCATTTGTTTTTCTCAGAATGAAAAAAAAATCATGCAGATATCGTTTTTAAGAGTCTTTCTAACTTTTGAGTCGGTTTAGGAGTGAATCTGAATTTTTGCGTGGTCTACTATACATAGTATTTGTCGACCTCTTCATGTATTTTCAGCTTTATTTTGCAGCAATCGAATTCTTTGGTTTTATATTAGGATTTCTTATGACTATTGGTACGAGTTTATAGAAAATAGCAGAGTTTTATTGACTTTTTCTATTTGTTAACTTCATTTAAGATTCTTAGACATTTTTGAATATTATTCGATATGTGTAACTTTTGCGACTTTTTCAACGACCCAGTACTAAAAAAAATTTATTTATTTATTTCTATTTTACTGAAATTAAAACTTTTTAAGTTTCCTATTTTAAAGAAAAAAGAAAAAAGCAAAATTTGCAGAAATTTTAATTTACTTTTTTTACACAAAACTTTGCAAATCATCCCCCAATAACTTTCTCTACCCCATGACCTATATTCATACAGTTTTCATTTTGTTTACATGTGCTCTTTATCGGCGCTTTATATTTTATGCTTCTTTCTATGCTCACACAGAATGTTGTCCATAGATTTTTGCACATGCGCAGACAACGCACTCAGCACTTTGTTGTCCTGACACAACTCGCTCCCATGAGCTAAATATTTGTTCCATTTTCCCAAAATTTATGGAACAGCAAAAAAGAAGATTCCATGTCCAAATTATGAAGTCAAAGCATGCGCGCAATAAATGCGACTCACAAAATGCACAACACAAACATCCAGCCACACGCAAAATGAAAACGTTCGAGTTATAAATATATTTGACCTAATTTTGTAACAGCTGTTGTTGTTGTTGTTGGAGCACAATATGTATTTATTTATTTAACATGGGATTTATTTATCACTCAAACCCTGGCGCCTGTGTTAAACGCAATTTTTGTTGTTTTGTTGTTTTTTTTTTTTCGCTGTAAATAAGCAACGTTTGCTAAACCCTTGGATGGATGGATGCTCCTGCGGAAAAAAGCAAAATGTTTCAAATTCAGGCAACACAAAATTTAAGTTAAGTCACAAATGATCAAAGGGAACAAACGTTAACGCGGCGTCCAACCGTGCCAAGATTTTCACACACACAAGCATGCATTACACATATACATGCTTATTTTGGGAAGGACGAAAAAACACATATACAGCGTAGCGAAAAAAAATTCCCTACGCGCCAGTCGGAAATTATATATACGGATATATGTTTTTGTTTTTTCTTTCTGTTGAGTTCCTGCTGTAGAATTTTATGGCTGCTTCATTGCTTATTTAGTAGGGCACTAGAAAACTGAAAAAATACTAGGGGGCAGGAGCTTGATGATGTGCAATGCTGAAAGTAAGAGTTTCTTTCAGTTTAGCTAAGTTGGGACACAAAATTTATTTACCTTCTATTTAGTTGTTGTGTTTATATTTAGTGTTGTTGCCATTAGTTGTTGTTGTTGTTTTTGTTGTTTGCTAGCTTATTAGCGTAATTAACACGACCCCTTGTGGTATTAGCGGCGCATTGTACTCGCAATCGCATAAAGCCCATCATCCTTTCTATCCTTTTAGTTGTTGTTATTCGTACCCACATACATACGTATTTTCCCTTTAGTGTTAAGTGCAATTTAGTGTTGCTAGCAATTCTTTCCCTTACCATGTAAATAACACAAGTCTTTTGTGGTCTCATAGGGAGTAGTGTAACCCATAATTTTGCGTATAAATATGTTAATAAATAAAAGTATTTCAATTGCTGCGTGTGTGTTTAATGTCGAAAGTATATGTACATATTTTCGTGCATATGAAAATTAAAGGTTACGTATACGACATGGTGTACATATGCTTTTGATGTAAACTGTATTTCCAGCATTATTTGTTTTTCTCCAGTTATTCCCTACTTCCATCCAATCTATTCAGTTATGTATGGGGCATTAGAATGCCAAATCACGCAGCATAAGCACTCACTTTGCTTCTACTTAAAAAATCAATATGCTATCAAGTTGGGTAATATGGCACCCTTTTCATCAAACTGCTATAAAACTAGAATTTAAAGAGATTTTTAAAAAAACTAAACACAAATTAATTCTTTTATTAATTTAAAACAAAAAATACGGGAGAATGGGGAGTTGTGCGACAGGTTTGGTTTCAGGAAAAAAAATCTATGAAATTCATTTCTTTTTAGCATCTCAGCATATAGAATCTTTAGTATGCCTCAAAACACAACTTCTGGCTAAAGGGTTCGATTGAAATTTTAAAAAATCTTAAAGTTATACTCGTTAGCGCAAAAGGCGCATTTTTGGGGAGTTGTGCAACACGGAGGGAGTTATGCAACACAGCTTTAAAAATTACATCTTTTGATGAATATTCTTTGTTAAATTAACTCTTTGATTGCAGCCACTAAGGCATTGATATCACTCGCTGGTTTGCTGGTCGTTCGATACGTACGACGTGGCATGGTGACTATCTACAAAAATCACGAAAAGCCACGAGTAAAATCAAGAAAAATACTAAATTCTGTGAAGAAAATCCACCAAAATGCAGGAAACATACGAATTATTCACAAATAATGCGATATACGCAGAAAAAATGCAAACTCGGGTTGAAAACTATCAAATGCGGCGTTTTGTTGCGCAACTCCCCACTTTCTACATATTCAAAATGGCCACCGTGGCATCGATACATCAAATGTTTATGTATCATTACTTTCATGAGTTGAAAGGACATTCACAAAGGAATGTTTTGTATATACTGACCTTTATGATCAGCTTCCACAAATGACTGTAAACACCGCAAACACAAGAGGCCAATGCAAAACTCCCCAATCTCCCCTACTTAAACTGTCATCCTAAGAAGAATGCCGTAACTCCAATTAATTTTTATTTTTGTAAAATGAGTTTTTGTGTTTATGTTTATGTGTACGGCTAGGAGAAACGACAAAAGTCGTAGTTGTTTTTATAGGGAAAATTAAGGTATAATGCAACCTGTTCTTGTGGGTTGACGGACTGAACCTAGATGACCCAAAAAACGCCGTAAACTCATTTTTTTGGAAAATTGGGTTACGGCATTCTTGCTTAGGACGGCAGTAAACTAGAATGAAAATTATTGCAAATATATTTTTTCTTCATTATAAAAACTATAAAGTGGCACCATATCATGGGTGATTTGGCACCCTTAGTGGCCTTTAAGTTTTTTGTTGCCATAATTGTTCTATGTGTTCACAAATGATGTACATGTTTCATGTAACCACATACTGAATGCTATGAAAGCCGCAAGTATTGAAATTGATGGGGTGCCATATCACCAATGCGTGCCACATCTCTCGCATTCACCCTACGACATCCTAAAAATATGCTATTGAATACGTTCAAAAAAAATACAAAAATGAACTTAGTTCAATAAGGCGATTCCTGAAAACGTGTAAAAGCCTCGATAACCTCGTAAACTCGTAAAACTGTCAAATTTTGTATTGATTTTGACAACTTTTACGAGGCTCTTACACGTTTTCAGGAATCCCCTCAATGTATATATATTTCAAATATAAGAATGTATACTGAAACTTGTTAAGACTTGAAAGTTTCATGCAAAACGGCACCACTTAAATTATGGTAACTGTCGTAAGAATCAAAGTTTTCCAAGCAATGTTCTGCAACGTTCTGAATTATCTCGAGCGCATCTCCTTACTGGTAATACACGCCATTCTGTTATTCGAAATAAAACATAAGTTGAGAAAAAACATCAACTAAGTACATCAAGCATATATTGCGTTTTTTTTTTTTTTTTTTGCTAAAACTTACCCTCATTTCGATTATTGCAGCGCCTCCAACTCAAATGACATCTATTTCTAAATCTACAGTTAAGTCCTCTACCAGCGCGTCCATTTAACAGTTCAGCACAAACTGGATCTCTTTCCATCGGACATTCAGTGGGACAACGTTGTGCTGCAATTTCACCCAAGTAAAAACACAACACCAGCAGAGTGAAGACAATAATTAAACGTTTCATCATTTCGTTTCAACTGTTGATATGAAATTAAATAGTTGTACTGAAATGAATGTTTTTATATGGTTTACAAGTTAATTGTTAATGTTTTTTTTTTTATCGGAATAAAAAAATTCAATAAAGAATTAATACAAAAGCATAAAAATCATTTTAATGTTTTTAGTAAAAACAACAGTTTTATTAACCATTGTACTTTTTTGAATTTAATTTGACATTTTTTCTTTTTTTTTTTTTTTTTTGATTTTTTTGCAAGCAATCAAAGGTTTCTTTTGAAAACAAAATGTGCAAAATTTCTTTGAAGAACTTAACTTTAGAAAATATTTACATAAAAAAAAAGTTTAAACATGGATGTATGTATGTATGTAGCAGTACCCCTTAACGTCAGTTGCAATAGCATTTTTGTAAGAAAAATTTCACATAGTTTTAGGAGCTTATTTGTATTGTTCTATAATTCCATAACGGCAAACTACAAAATGTTGACAATGCATAGCCATCAACGCATCAGCATCGAAATTGATGCTTTTCATAAATAAATATTGCTCTTAATGAATAAATTAGTAAATAATAAATGGTAAAAGAAAATCCTAAAATTATGCAACATTTTTTCACGAAAATGCTTTGGAATATGTGCATTGCAATTGAAGTTTAAGAAAACGTCTGTATTATAAAATAATCCACTTTGCTCCCAATTCCACTTTCACACAAAAGCGCAATGAAAAACTTTTGAAAAAGTCCGCAAAACTAATGGGTTTCTGATACGACTTTTCAATGAATTTTGCTTTCAAAAGCAGTTTTATCGATGAAATTTAAATAAAAAAATCAAACATACAAGCTCCAGAGTTTTTTCTACTTTATCGAGTGATTTAATCTATACATATTGCATAATTATTATTGTAAATATTTTTGAAATAAAAAACTCTAACCACAAAAATATTTTTTCCGATGACAAGTAAAAAGTTGACGTTTTGGCATTTTCAAACTCAATGGCTGTGTGAGTCATTTGACATGTCATTTTATCATATGAAGTGTTATTTAGAATTGTTCGAAAACAGGATAGAACATCTAATAAACCCAATAAAATACATAGAGAACTAAAAATATCTTGCTGAAATTTCCTCAAATCAAAAAAAAAATCTTTAATAAGGCATCTCGGCTAAAATATTATTTTGACAAACAAAATTCCTAACAGTTTTAATTTCAATTGCATTGCAGCAGGCCTTGTTAACGTGAAACTCAATTAAAGTTAATAATAAATTTAATAAAAAATATTTTGCTTCATAAATCTTGTTAGCTTGTGTGTATTTTTTCACTGGCAGCTGTCTTAAGTCAAAAAGTTTACATTTCTACTGTGAAAAGTTAAACGTCTTGAACAGTCGTTGAATATACCTAGCTTCCACATCGAAAATAAAAAGTAATCAAAAAGTTTTCGAAATTATATGTATGTAGTTTCAATTACACGGATCACGAAACAGGCCTGAATACTTTTCATTATTAAAAGTCGAAACTATTGTTGCATAACTTTAGGTGCTTATTTATACGCTTTAAAAGGAAATTTGGCAGTGTGCGTAAACCGTATGGAAATTTTTTTGTCGTTTGCATAGCCTACCCAGCAAACATTTTCAATCGCGGACAATCTTCCATATTTTTGGCGATGCATTTAAAGCTCTTCTGCGCGAGCTTTCCGCGATAAAAATTTTCCGCGAGTAAAAGAAGATTCCTCCTTACACTCTTCTGGAAGATTATTGCGAATCAAACATCTTCGCGATGAATATACAACTCTTCCGGGAGAGTTTTGCGCGACAAAACTTCAGCGCGAGTAACAGAAGATTCTTCCTTAAAAATGGGTCCAAAATGGTCACTTAGAGTGGTCGAAGACATCTCTGATCATATCCGAAATCTGTTTTCAACCTTTCCCTATCGATTGGTGCAATAAAAATTTTTCACCGAAATGGGCCCAAATCGGTCACTTAGAGGGGTCGGAGACACCCCTGGACATGTCCAGAATGTATTTTCGACCTTTCCCTATCGATTGGTGCAATAAAATTTTTTCACCAAAATGGGCCCAAGTCGGTCACTTAGAGGGGTCGGAGACACCCCTGGACATGTCCAAAATCTATTTTCGACCTTTCCCCATCGATTGGTGCAATAAACTTTTTTTACAAAAATGGGCCCAAATCGGTCACTTAGAGGGCCCGGAACCAAATCTGGTTATGACCAAAATATATTTTCGACCTTTCCCCATCGATTGGTTGAATAAAAAAATTCATAAAAAAAAGCCCAAAACGAATAAAAAAAGATTCGACTAAGTCTCTTCTGGATGATGGTTTGAAATCGAACTTCTTTACGAATAACCAACAACTCCTTCAGACGAGTTTTACACGATACAAGATGGCCGACTACGACATGACGTCATCTCCTGAGAAATTTCGAAAAAATTAATAATTTTTTTTTCTAAAAGGCAATATTTCTGAGGCGCGGTATTTTTCACGAAGCAAAATGTCAAACTACACGGTATATTTTTAACGGCACATAAATTTTAACAGTTTATTGTACAAAAATTAGCAATTTCTTATGAAATTATTTTTATGTCGCCATTTCATATTTTATTTTTTTTTATTTTTTTTTTCAAGTTTTTTCAAGTTTTTTTTCGCTTTGAAAAACATGTTGCGGAGTCGTCTGTTGACCCTTCCTGGGGATCATTTGCAGATTCATCTTGGGGAGTCGCCAGATGACTCTTCCTGGGGATCGTTTGCGGATTCATTTCGGGGAGTTGTTAGAGGATTCTTCTAAAACAATCGTATTCGGCCGGACAATTTCTCACGCCTGAACATTCGCGAAAGAGTAGAATGCGACTGTCGCGGACGATTGATTTAATCGTCTAGGAGAATCGAATACGATTCTTCCGCGATTGAAAATGTTTGCTGGGTAAAAGCACGTTTTAGCTCTAATTACATATGCTGCCAATGAAAACTCTTCATAGAGCTCCTGTTTTCGAAGATTATTGTTTTAAAAATGTAAAAGCAGTTTCTGAGATCCTTATACTTAGTAGCTTATGTGGAATTTGCTTCTATTTAAAAAATCTGTAAATCTACGTATATATCGTTTTACTTTGCTACACGCTCTTTTCGGAAAGAGTCTACTTTTATTCCATTGCTAGTTCAAATAACTCTCTCTCTCCGTATAACGTTTTTGTGTCGAAGATGCCACAACTCTTGATTCGAATGTGCTCCCTTTTTGGCTATCGTTTGCTTAAGCCAATTCAAGAATTCTTGTGAAATTTCGTTCCATTACCTTCAATACTTCTCCCGATTTGAAGGGCTTATCTTAGCTGCTTTATATACAAGATGCCATGTCCTCTAATCCAAATACATTCTATTTCTGTTTATTGATATTTAGGTGCATTATTTAAAAAACCCAGTATAGGATTTTATGCGACAATACAATTTCAAGACAAAGTCCAAGAATGCTATGATACTAAACTTGCTCTTAGTAAAGATAATTATCAAAACCAAGACAATTCATTTGGTCTTGGTCATTTATCGTTAATAAAGCCATCTCTCAATACGGAATTTGCCATTTTAAAAATCCAATTGCTTAAAAAAAATGAGGTTCGGGAATTTTGCGTACTCAGCACCTTTTAACATTTTTTTATTTCTAAGGTCAATGTCATGATTAAAATCATGACCAAAACCGAAACTGAATATCTGACTCAATGTCCAATACCAGTACCAAGACTTCAACGTTCTCAGCCATGGTGTTACTTTGCCCATCACTAAATGGTAGTCACCAAAACTATATTTACAGATGTAGTCAGAGTAACAAATTTTGTGAAAATTCCTAGAGATGATACCCAGATATTAAGGGCGTATATATGGAGGTGCTCAGGTGCTCTAGCCTTCAATTACCTTGCAACAAGGCGTATAAACAACATTTATTTTGTGATTTTGAACAAAATAGCTTATGGGAACGCCCAAATTATAAGACTCATACTCTATATATAATCATTCAAACGAATTTATTATCAGTAACGGATCCGTAACGGATAAAAAAGTGGAGATATGAACCGTCTGGCACACTGGGTAAAGACTCTGGGTAGTGACAAAAGTATCAAAATGCAGCTGTTCATATTCTAACTCATTTTCAGTTACACATTACAACAAACCAAAACAATAACTTTGGAAGTCGAAAGTGTCTTTAGTAATCAACTTTAAAAAGATAAATCCAACTTGTTTTTTGGTTCTTATTAAATTTATTATTTTAATTTTTAACATTTCAACAAAAACCAATTCTTAGATATTCACAAGTAATTGAAATACATTGAGGATAGTTTTAAACTCCCAATTGTCGACAACGTGCTGAGTTTTCTCGTGGACATCTACGCATTGACAACTCGTTCCATACTAGTGACAAAAAGAAAAAAAATTAATTCTCTTCCAACTTCAATACATCGCTTTACAAAATACTTACCCCTATTGGGATTATTGCAACGTTGCGCGTTCAAACGACATCTATTACTGAATTTGCAAACAGGTCCTCGGCCACGTCTTTGCCTTAACTGAGCACAAATGGGTGCAACTTCTGTCGTGCAAATATTACTGCAACGTTGTGCTGAACTTTCGCCAAGGAAACAGCACAACACTAAAAAAAAGCTTAAAGTTACCAAGTATTTCATCTTTGCGTCTTAATTGCCTCTAAACAATTGCAATAACTCGGCATATGTGAGTTATTTATATGACATTAAATTCCAGTTTCTGTAGATTAAGTAGTTATATTGAAACAATGCATTCGAAAAGAACAGATTTTAAATACATGTATGTTCATATGCATAAATAAAATAATTATGTATTATACTACATACAAGTGTTTATTGAACAAAAGCTTTTGTTTTTAAGAAAGAATTAACTTATATTCCTCAAAAGATTTTTAACCCAAATATTTTAATTATAACTTTCGAAAAATTTATAAACAAAGCAACTTCAGAGTCTTACTTTCTGTCAGCTAGATAGTAACGTCCTATGTATATATGTATCTTTAATACCAGAACTTTGTATATTGTTCATTTCGTACATCCATGACCAATACCTAGGAATAATCTTGATCTTTCTTCTCTCGATTGCGTTTCTCGATATGATTGAACTTGAGTTCTTTTTGATATAAAATTGCTACTTGATATTCACTTCAATCATATAATTCGATTTCGATTCGAACTAAATCGAATCGAGATTTTACTATCATTTATTTTGATATCCAGGATTGAAATCGAAAATTTTTGCAATCAAAATCGAATTAGATGATATGGCTAATCCGATTTTGATTGCAAAAATTTTCGATTCCGATTCAGGACATCAAAATAAATGTATGATAGTAAAATTTCGATTCGATTAAGTTCGGATCGAAATCGAATTAGATGTTAAGAGCGATTTTGAATAAAAACTATTTTTACAAAAGGAAACAAAATGAATTTAGAATTTTATTTAAAAAATTCAGTATTTTGTTAGCCATCTTACATTAAAAAACTTAATTGATACCATTTTTATTTAGCATACTCGCAGAAAATTTTAAATCTAAATTCCAATATTAAGTTTTTGAAAACAATTCTTCACATTGCCATACGTTTTGAGGAGGGCACTTTCGATCTGGGAGCACTCGCCATTCTATAAAAAAAAAAAATTGTTCTTAAGAAAATATTCCTGATTTAACTTATGGAACATTCCACGCCCTCAATCAGACTATATTTTTCAACATTTTTTCTTATTGTGCTGATTGAAACTAGCCATAATAATTTTTCTCAATGAAAAAAAAATATTTTAAAAGATATACTATAAATATTAAACTTTCATGTTTGAAAAATAGATTATTTAAAAAAAAATAAAAAAATGGTACAAAATTTTTACGAGGGGCTCTATTTTTGTTTCGGGAACTGGCAACACTAATAGCAATAGCTAAAATCTGGCAACACCATAATAAAGTTTTGCATTTTTTTGCATAAGCGTACTGACAACGCTTTGATGTACAAGTACCATTTGTTTTGTTTACAGTGAGTTAAGAAAATCAATTTTTCCATTGATAACACAGGTTTCCAAAATAAAAAAAATATCATGGCGTTTTGACCAGACTATGTGTTTCCTAGAGACTTTGACGTCCTAAATCTGAATCCCGGGTCCGTTTTTTTCCAGAACGTCTGAGAAAAAATATTTCAAGGTCATATGGAGGTCATGTGTCGTTTAGTGATAAATTCGCTAAAACTCTGAAACAAATTTTTTATTACTGAGCCTTTAGTCCTTTAAAAGAATATGTGATCAAAAAGGGTATCTCGGACCTAGTTTCGGAGATATAGCCATCGAAAGATCCGGATATATCTTCTATGAAAACTGCTATAAGTTGGGAACTCCTAGATGGATTTGTAAAATATTGGTGTCGTATGAAAGGTATTTTAACAGCCTATAAAAATGTGTTGAGCATATTTTCAATTGGATTCATAGTTTTCGAGATATGAGCTTTTTTGAAATTTTGTGAAATTTTTTAATTACAACAACAAATTAATCAACAACAACAATAACAACAAAAATAACATAAACAATATCTTTCATATGACACTAATATTTTCCAAATCCATCTAGGGGTTCGGATTCAGGACGTCAAAGTCCCTAGGAAACACATAGTCTGGTCAAAACGCCATGACATTTTTTTTTTTTGTAAACCTGTGTAATTTAAGCGTTTGATAAATTATGGGGTTTCCAACGAGAACAAATTTTTTATACAACTAAGTGTTCATGCAAAACTGAATGTTTTGAAGTGGAACTAATGTGCAAGGATGCCTCTATCTAACAATATATCACATGACGATCTTGCATTATCAGTACATGCACTGCATCGATCTTTTGTGGCACAACAACCGATTTTGGACGACCTTCACGGAATTCGTCGGCGACCGAACTACGACCACGATTGAATTCACTATACCTTCGATATACTGTGGTTTTTTATGGTGCTTTATTGCCATACAAAGAACTGAGTTCATCGACACATTATTGTTGAGATAATCCACGTCAAAAGTTGTGAAAAATAATCCAACGAAAACGTTCTCCTGAAATTTCCATTTTTTGGCCAAATTGATTTCTTAACTCACTGTAAACCAAACAAATAGCCTTGTACATCAAAACGTTATGAGTACGTTGCCAGATTTTAGCTATTGACGTTAGTGTTGCCAGTTCCCGAAATATAAATATGTATACATTTGGCAAATTTTAAGGCCAAATGATGGAAACTATGCTCCTTTTTCCAGTTCTTAACGGGTCTCTTATACCAGACAAATATTATCAGGTTAATTTTTTATGATACCTCTCATAGAGATTGCAGGGAGGGGATAAACGTGATAAAAAAAATATTTGAGAGGGAAAAATAATGGTGGTCTATGAACATTTTTTCCTTCGCCCAGTTAGCAAAAACTTTGTTGCCCTTTTCACGCACTTTCTTTTTAATTATAAAATAAATAAAAAAAACCAGGTCTAAAAATTTGTCAAATATTAGGAAAGTTTTTTTTTTGAAACTTTGAGATTTTGCTGATATGTATTGGCGGAGTTATGAGCATTTCATATAATAATAATGTGATTTTTGCAAATTTTAAATGATTTATGTACATCTATTGGAAAAAACAATTGACCAAAATCTCAACCAGTACGATAAGAAAAGAAAATTTCAAAATAACCGAATGTGGCGAAATGTCCCATATGTTATGTGTTTGTCAAAGTTAAAACTTACGTTCGGACTTGCGCTTACAACGACGTGCATTTAGTTCACATGTGCTGTTAAATCGGCATATAGGTCCTCTTCCATGACGTGATCTTAATTCCGCACAAACAGCTGCCTCATTATCATTATGGCAAACAGATGAACAAGATGAGTCACCCAAAATTTTACTCACGTACAAACAAATTACCAGGAAAAGTAAAAATGTTGCTAAATATCTCATATTGATAAAAGTGTCTTTAAAAAAAAAAATGTTTATTTGAAATTTTTACAATTGATTTATTTTACAATGTATGCTTTATTCACAGCTCTATCTGAAGCAGTTCCTTATCATTTTTATTTCTTCTTTATATGCTTATTGGATAAAATTATATTTAGCTCTTATTTACTGTAGTGATTGTAAAGCAATCAGGGAAACTGATTTCGGTAATCCGGCGGATCCGGCAATATTCAACGTCAATGTGATCTTGGATTAGTTCGCCGGACTCAACTTATTTTCACTACAGTAAAAATAGCCATGAAGAAAGCAAAGCATACATTTAGGTCTTCAAAAAGTGTTACACTAAATAAAAACGTTCTTGTGAACAATGTTGCCAGGTTTTTTCCAAAAATAGGTAAAAATTTTCAAAACAAAAAGATTTTTCAGTAAAAAAAAAACTATAAACTTCAAAAAACGAAGAGATTTTTGGGAAATTAAGTAATTTTATTGCACATAAAAATAATAAACTTTAATATGTACTAGGAGGCAATATAAAAAAAAATGTAAGCTTGTCTGAAAAACCTAAATTTACACTTTAAACTGTGAATATGGCAACCGTGCTCAAAAGAGACAAAAAACAACACACACAATTGAATTAATCAAATGGCAGCGAAAACAGTTTAAATATCACCAATAAGAACAACAATAAAAATATGCTGCACAAGTAGGTTATTGGAGCAACATAAAATTGTACTGGAATGCACCGAAATTGAATTCAGTGGTACATGGGTATATATGTACATATCAGAACATACATATGTATATAATCAAAACCAAACCAAAAACCTTCAAAACTTACAGTACTCAATGTAAAACAGATATATGCTCGAATGTATACGGTTAGCATATATGATATTCGTATCATGTTAAAAAAAACGCACAGCAGCAGGACTGCCAACTGCACTGTTAAATTGCCATGGAAACCAAAATGCACATCTTCGTACACACTTGTACAGTTGCATGGCTGTTATAATGTGAATATGTATGAGTTTATGCATGTATTTTTGACATTGGTGCTTAAACCACATTATATACTTTTCCGTAAATGCCGCCATTTTTATCCAACACAAATGCAATGCAAAATAGTGCCAAGGCAAAAGTTATCATGTTGCAGCAACAATTGCAGTAACTGTCGCGTGTGGTACTACGAACATATTTATATGTATGTATATAGATGCATACATGTTTGTACTATATACAATGGCGCTAATATAAATTTGTAAATGATTGTTTGTTTTAAATATATATGTATTTATATGTAAATACATATGCATATACAATGTGTGTAGCCTCGGCACTGCGTTGACCCAGTAAATAAGCTATGGCTTTGGCAATGTTGCTTACTGTACCTGCAGCATTTGGGGTGGCACACAATAATCAAGCATGGTTGATTATATTATAGAAATTATGTATCAAAACATAAAATTGTTTATAAACATTATTTCGATACAAAAACTTTTTGCTTGAAAGTGCAACAATGTTTATAAACATTGCTTTCAAAATCATTGCTTATTAACACTGCTTGTAAATATGTTTGTATACAATGTTTGTTAAAATGTTGATAAACAATATTTGTAAACATATTTATAAAAATTATTGTTAGGCATTGCTTTCACAAAATCTTCAAGTCATTGCTTATTAACAATGCTTGTTAACATGTTGGTATAAAATGTTTATAAGCAATTTTTATAAACAATGTTTGTAAACAATGTTTGTTAACATGCTTACAAAAAATGTTTATAAAGATTTTTTTCAGATAACAATGTTCACAAAATTCTTGAACTATTGGGTGTACAACTTAAAAACCGGAATTTGACGGTGGATGTCCGTACTAACAAATATCGTGAAAGCTCGAACTTTATGTATTTGTCATTTTGAAGGTACATTTGACAGCTGTCAAAATCAGCCAACAAAAAAATTTTATCTTGTGTGCATCATTATTATTTTTCACTATGAATAACTTCGAAAATTGGATAAAAAGACAGCATTTGCGGGGGGGTTCTAGTGGGTCATTTTTTTGCAAAGAAAACAGCTGTCGAAAGTCATCGCATTCTTGTAGAAGTTTATGGGGACTATGCTCCAGCTGAATCAAGCTGTCGTGAGTGGTTTAAAAGTGGTTATTTTGATGTCGAAGACAAAGAACGTCCTGGTCAGGACCAGCTAGGTGTGATCCATTATGAGCTGTTGCCAGGTGGCCAAACCATTAAAGCTCATTTCTATCGTCAACAGTTGATCCAATTGAAGCAGAAAATCCAGGCAGAGCGGCCTACGTATGCGACCAGACATGAGTCAATCATTTTCCACCACGATAACGCACGGCCACATATTGCTGCCCCAGTCAAAAATTACCTGGAAAACAACGGAAAACAGCGGATGGGAAATTTTGCCTCACCCGCTTTATAGCCCAGACCTTGCACCATCAGACTACCATTTGTTCCGATCGATGCAGAATGCCTTATCAGGAATACGCTTCACTTAAGTTCAAGATATCGAAAATTGGCTCGATTAATTTTTGGCCGCCAAGCCGGCACAATTTTTTGGGATGGAATTCATAAATTGCCTGAAAGATGGGGAAATGTTGTAGCTTCCAATGGACAATACTTTGGATAAAATATATTGTAACATTTTTCCATAATAAAGCATCAAATTTCGCTAAAAAATTCCGGTTTTTAAGTTGTACATTTGTAAGTATTCTTTGTACCAATGTTTGTAGACATATTTAAGTAGAAACAGACTATGCTACTTCTAACGAAAACCTTTGCCTAAATGGAAACTCCCTAATTCAACAATGTTGTCTACACTTTTCTTTTTCTCCCTCTCGCTGCATTCTCATGCAATACTCAATTTCGCATTTCGTCCTCGTGCTCATTTTGTTATTTTTTTTTTGTTCGTTGCACAATTTTTTTTCATATCAACGCCTTCTATTTCTTTATGTACTGCTATGTATTTATGCATATGAACAGAACGTGCAATTTTATCAATTACATTTCTTTATTTTTTAGTAGTTAAATTTTTTTTTTATCGTTCGTTTCCTTTCGTTTGCAATCGTCACCAACAGTGCAACAAACAACGACTGAAGTTTCTTCGTCATTGTTCGTCTTTTAGTGCATCCTCGTGTGACGACGCCGCCGACAACCAAAAAGCTGCATTGTTTGGCGGCGCGCACTCACTAATACATTTGTAATTTACACCGGTAACGCACCGGTCGCATTGAGCGCTCGTAAAAAATGTTGTCATCGTCATCATCATCGCCGGAGTGTTACTACGAGTGTTGCAAGCAACAACAACAGAAGCAGCAGCAACATTTGACGGCCGTTGTGCAGTCAAATTTAAGTAGAGCAAGGACTTACCGCAAAGTAGGCAACGAATTTTTTTGCTTTCTTGTGCAAACGTTCGTGTGTTTTTGTGTGTGTGTGTTGTATCGCAATTGATGTGTGTGTGTGTGTGCGTGCAATCTCAATTTAAAAGCCAACAAATATAAACCCCAAAATTTGCATATATGTATTTTTTTGACCGCTAAACCTACTAATGCCTGCAATTTTTTTTATTGGATATTTTTAGGCGAACAAACCTACGTTTAAATGTACCTGGAAAGGATGCGATTTCATAGAGCCAACAGCAAAAAAAATCGAGCGACACATACGAAATGCACATCTTGGGTAAGTTACATACATACATATGTACATATACTATACAACTAGGTAACTCCTAAATTATCATTCTTCATGGTTTTGTGCACAATTCTGTCCGACCAGAGTTCTTCATAGTGGCACCAACGCAAAGTTATAAGAAAAAAACAAAACAAGTCAAATTTTTAAAAATATTAAAATTTAATGATCTCAAATCTAGAAAATTGGAGTTAATTAGTTGTAGTTTTGAGGGGACGATATAATTTAAATTATTTAATTAATCCTTTCGAAAATACCAAATAATTGAGGAAATGTGAAAAGATTTGGAAAATACATACAAAGTACATTATTGTGGCCGTTAAATGCAAGTTCATGATGCATTTTTTCAGATTTTTATGTTGAGCCTTAATTGGCCCTTAAGTAAATGTGTTCGTTTATCTTTTGAAATAACTATTATGGGAAGCGGATAAGGCTAAATGCATAATCGTGGTCTGATTAGGATACTCGATCCAATGGAGTACAAAAGACTTTGTATAGAGTTTTGTACCCAATACCCAGAATAGTGAAGTGAAGTTTGTTGCCATATATTCTTCTTCATAAATTGTATTGCCATTTGACGTAAATTTTTGTATTTATCTTAATTTTTCATTGTTTTGATTTAGAAAAGTGTTGCAGCTCTTCAACAGTGTTACAGTAAAAACTCGCTTAAGTTAAGTTACTCAAAAATTATTTAATCGGAAAACTCAAAAGAGATCTTAAGAAATTAACTTCTGGCTTAACTTTATGAATCTAAAACAAATTTTAATTGGTAAAATAAAACTTTTAATGAAAACCTCCCTGCAGTAAAAATATGAGACAGTCTACAAAAAATTCTAGTTCACGGTTGGTACTAGCCCGAAACTAGTGAAAAAAGGATGCAGTGGGGGCTAGTTTGATATCAGTTTTTAGTTTGTAGGGGCAAATAAATTTGAATCATGAAATATCATAAGTCATCATTATACTCATAAAGTGAAACAAAAGCAGTAATATACCTGTGACACAAAGAAAAAACAAAGGAAAAGTCGATTTTGAGCAAAATTTCCCCTTGGTACTGGATAAAATTACTCTTCCGTTTTTGGACATTATTAAGATCTATTGAGCACTCTAAAATGCAAAATATAAGCATAATTCTACCCAGAACTTATGCTTAGGTCGTCTTATATTGTTGTACCAAATTTAAATTTGACTTTTGCATCTGTGATTTTTTTGAAAAATGGGAGATGGGGAAAAAGGTCCACCGCATACCATTATTTTTCTGGTTTGTATTGTTCCATTATAGTGAAAAGTATACAATCATTTCTTTATTGGATTTCAACATGGATCCGTAAAGTTTTTTTACTTTCCTCATAATTTTTTTACTGACCAAAAGAATAATTTTAATTTAATTTTACAAACAATACAAAAACATTTTGCAAAGTACAACACAAAATCCTTGAGCATCAACACAATAACTGCATCCATACATCATAAAAGTTCAGCGTTGGTGTTGCTTAATGGGGCGGGTCCTACTTTTCTGCATAACAATGGTTTGCGCTTACTTCGCATTATAATTAAATGCCGCTGTTGGCGCTTACTTTACTTACCTTGACTTACTCTGACAGCAATATGTAGTTGGTAATCTAGCTTAATTGATTATTACTCGTATCAACCAAAACCACTCAACCACCCACCTTTCAATTTGCTATACAATTTACCAATCAAATAGAACAACCAACATAACAAAAGCAACCACTTGTACTTGAGCAATGTGCAATGCATTAACTAGGACATGTGGTACATACAAACATATATAAATACAAGTACATATTATATTCGCCGGGTCGCTAAGCGTATGTCAGTGTAGGTCAGGGGTTAAGCAGCAACATGCAAGCCGCTGTAGGTACAAATTTTGAGGCCAAGGCTTTGAATTTTCCCCGCCAAACTTTTTTATAGCTTCACAAAGATATCTGTATATTAATACGCAAGACAAAAACTTGTCCATTTATTTTTACTATGTTCGAAATGAGGTACGTCTTTAAATTATACACCATTAGAAAGGTATTTGTGTGTACATGTGCACAAAGTTAAAAAATTGTTATCATTTTGACTTTAAGCCAGGTAGAATTAAATGAAAAATGTTTAATATTAACAACAACAAAATGCACGGTCACACAAAGCTGAAAAAAGGATAAAGCACAAAGAGAAAGACAAAAAGTATAGCACTGACTTCATGTGTTTTGTTTTGTTTATATTTCGCTTGAATTATGACATGGATGATAAATGAGTTTTTCTATTTTGTACCAAATGGCAAAAAAAGTACTAAAAGCGTCCAAAAAGTACCAAAATTATTCAAAACATTTGTGCTCCAATTTTGACCACTGGACGATTCTAGTATTTTTAATTCACCAATAAAAATATACAAAATTACTGTACCGAAAAGAAACTGCACACTTTGAAATATATTTTTCTCTCAAAGTAGGCCTTTATTTAAAAAAAAGGGTGGTCAATTGTGTTTTAGTTCTTTTAACTTTCTCCGGTATTCTTATAGTAGGTGACCCGCTGCAGCACAATTACTGTACTAAAAAAGAGATTTCTTACAGAATGTTGGCCAAACGCTACAAAATCAGTGTTAATATGTAGTATAAAAATATTATTGGGGGTTATCGTGAATCAAGATTCCCGGGGAATTTTCTTAAACAGCAATAGAGAACGCACGGCAGACCGAGAAAATTCCCCGGGAATCTTGATTCACGATAACCCCCATTAACTACGGGAGTGCCTATATTCTCCAAGGTTTAAAAACGAGTTGAAGAAAACAAGGTCCAAGTGACCAAAAACGAGAAAAGTAGGTAGTGCCTTCGATAAACAAAAATTAAAGTATCTCAGTATGGAATTTGACAAAAAAGTATGGAACCATGATTGCTGATGCAACGAGTGAAGCATAGACACAACCTTAAAACACACAAAAAACAAAAATTACCCAAAAAAGTGAAAAGGAAGTTCAACTTGGTAAAACAAGGCGTCGAAGACTGTATGATCATTTACTTAAAGAAATGACTGAAGGAATTATAATGCATGATGAAATCTATATAAAAATGGATTCGAGAAAATTATCAGATCCTCAATTCTACTCAAAAAGGAAAGGTAGTGCAATCATCTGTCAATATCGACAGTTGGAATAAAAAAATTTGGCAACAATGTCCCTTTTTGGCAATCTACTTGCTCTTGCTTTCTTACATTAGCCGAATTGTTCTCAAAAAGTCACGAAAGGATTGTCTGAAATGCCTGTTTACACCATTTTATGAGAAACACAATGCATCAACAATATTTTGGCCTGACTTTGCCATAGCACACTACGCCCTATCCACTCTAAAGTTGCTAGAAAAGAATAACATTAATTTCGTCCCGAAAGAAGGATACCCACTAAAAGCTCCCGATTTCCGCCCAATCGAAAAGTAAAGCGCAACTTGAAGATAAATGGTCGAGTTGCTGACTACATCAAAGAATTTAAAAAAAAAAACTGGCATAGGTCAAGCAGTGTCGTTCAAAAAGTAGGTGTGCGGAGTTAAATAAAGGGAATCAAACATAATGGACCGCTATGCCAACAACTGTACATTTAGGGGCATTTTTGCAATGTTTAGTTAAATTTTAACTTTCAGCTAAATAAAAACCTCAAGAAATCTGCTGTTTCGACTGTATTTTTAATTCTGATGTGTAAGATTGAACATAACGCCGCAAAAACCTGATTGAATTATTTTAAAATTATCACCCGATTTCGCTAACAAACGTAGCAATTATTTTTGTCCGAATTTATTCAGTTTTTGCACAGAGCTTCTAAAAGCCTTTTCCAGTATTTGTGTGGAATTTGATTGAATTATGTAAAATGGGGCTCTCACATAACATTTGAAATTTATCGCTTGGTTATGACATCGCCTATAGAAATTAACCCCTTATGTATAATTCTTTTTATGTTAATTAATAACTCAAGACTTGTTTACATACGTAAATTATTATTATATATTATATGTTATTATTGTTTTTGTATATAATGTGAGTGTTTGTTGGCCAATGCTACATTTGTATTAGAAAATAAACTTTTCATACAATACGTTCAATTATTTTAAAATAATTTATCAATCTTTAGCGCAAGTAATTTTAATTTTATTTAATTTTTAATTTTAATATGTACTAAACAAACATAAATATATTTAATTTTATTTTTTCAAACCTACTACAAAAAATTTTTAATTTTAACGCAAACTACTTCAAACAATTATTATAATTATACCTTACAAGAGTTAAGAGAACTTGCGCACCATCAAGGGATATATGTATGCTTATTATTAAAATGAGTAATATCAGAGTAACAGCAAAAAAGAAAAATTGAATTGAAATCGCACAAAAATTTACACTGGTGGAAGAAGAATTATATTAAAATAAAGCTAATTTTCGCTTATGCTGTATAAATGCACAATAATCGTTAGCATAGTTAAATATTCGCTTAATGTACAAAATATATATCTATGTTTAAATGTAAATTGAAGTCATTCATTTGTATTTAAAATTATATAAAAATGTCAACATAATTTTGAAAAAAAAAAAAAAAAAACATAGGAAACGAAAAAGAAAAGTTACATGTAGTAACTAAAAATACAGAAACAAAAAAAAAATGTATACTAAAAATAGAGTAAATACAAAAAATACGAAAATTTCATGATCATAAAAGCTGCTAAGATAAATAAAATATACGATACGATAAAACAAACTACAAAATAATTTACATATTCGCAAATACATTCTTTGTTTACATAATTTAATTACAAAAATTTAAATGCAGTTCATCTGCATACATTATCATCGTCAACATCATACTTAATTTGTATAGAAAAATAAATCAGAAATTTCATATTTGCGCAAAACATACTCATACATGTGATATAATAAATTTCATTGCTTACTGGTGGCGCCTATTACTTTTGCATGATTTTTTGCATTATTTTTTAACTACACTAGGTCATCTACTAAAAACTACATAGTCTGCCTTGATTGTTACTTAAATTCAAATTTTATGTTGAATGGTTTTTTTTTTTTTTGTTTTATTTGAATATAAATTTATGTATTTATACGTATAAATATGAGGACTCTCGTATTTTTCTTCTCGCTATAGTGTTATTTATTAGGATTGCAGTTAAAGTTTTCTAGCTTTGCTCGAAAAGAATGAACATTAGAATAAACAAAAAAAAATCAGAAATTACTTAATTAAAATTTTGATAATACATTAAACAAAACAATTTATTAAATTGTATATAGTAATCCAATTATATGATTTTTAAAACTTTTTTATGGTTTAAATTAATTGCTGCTTCTTGCAAATCGATTTATTTTGAAGGCAAACAAAACAAAACTTTAACTTAGATGCTTAAATACAAGAATTCCGCGCTGCATTTCATGTTTATTGTTATTGATTTTGTTTGTGAATTGCAGTATCTATTTTTGTTTAAATGTTAAATACTAAATATATATTTAAATATTTTTAAAATAAATTAAATTATTAATGTTCGTACTTATGTAAAAACGATTTTACTTAAAAAATAATATTTCTTGGTGGTAATGGTGTATGTATTAGTAAAGTTGCTCTTGCTCGCTAAATCACTCGTCGCTTGTTTTTTCCTTTTTTCTTTTTTCGGAATAGAAATCATTCAGATATTTTTCACGCGTGCAATTGCATTTTATTGTTGTTGGGTTACGCATTCATTACTACTTTAAAGACCAGGGGAATTAAGCATAATTGGTTTTGTGTAATCCATTGTTGTATCGCCTAAGCCATTCTCTGTGATGCCATTCACTAAATTGACATCTACAACAAACACATAACACATAATTAATATTTTACATATCTACGAAGTAAACGAGTTGTTACCACCATTTCGCACGCCTTGCGCATCCAATTGTGACCAGAACTGTTCGGATGGACTTTGCGAAAGAGTGCCTGGTGGTGCCTGCACTGGTGCACCAGTATATCTAAAGTAGGGATTTTTCAAATCAAGCGTATTACTAGATGAGATGAGCGTGCCCTCGATATGTAAATCAATAGTGACATCATATGATTGACGGCGATTTGCCTCGAGTAGTACACGCCCAGTTAGAATTTGTCCTTGTTTTATAAAAATAGGCATTGGCAGCAAACAGCGTACTTGATACCAATGTGTAAGTGGTGCTGTTGGTGATGTGGATAGCCAAACCTGCTGGCTGGAACCGCAAAATTCGACATCAAACCAAAATGCTAAGCCATGACAAATGGCAGTTTGTAAAATGTGGAATTCGAGTGGAATATCTGCGCAAAATAAAACAGTATTTTAACGTAAAAATAAACGCAAGAAAAACCAACTCACCAATGTTGTGCAAATCGTCCTCATTGTCACGTAGAAAATCACAGACATGCCGCACTGACTTTGCCATACAAATGCGTATATCAAACGTATCTACTATGGGTTGTCGGAAATATTCCTTCATACCCTCCTTATGCAACGTAGTCAAGTCAACACCGTGGAATGCAGATTGATACCAAAAGTTCGCCTTATTATATTGTTCAGAGTAGAGAGATTCATCCGAAAATGGTGCAATATGCAAATCACCATGAGATGGAAACATTTTACCATTGGGTTTCAACCATTTACGTGCATGCAAATACGTTTCTAACATACGTTCATTATAAAGCATATAGCCCATAGGCTCAGAAATTATAACATCAACTTTTTCGGGTAAATCGATTTCTTCAATCTTTCCAGGCATCACAAAGATTTTATCCTGCACATGATTTGACTCAACCAATTGTTGTGCATATTGCGCCATATTGGAAGCTTCGATAGCATAAACTTTTGCAGCACCAGCTTGGACAGCAAAAAATGATAGAATACCTGAGCCGGCACCAACATCCAAAACAATTTTATTCTAAAGAAAAGTTGATTTAAAATTTTAATGATTTTAATGTAGAAAAATTATCTATCACTCACATTAAAATCATTTGAATTTCCAAGTATAGCACGTTGATAAGTGCTAGTGCGTACATAATCCTGCATCATATTTTGCTGCTGACTTAAATAGCCATAGAATTGGAAATACTGCGAAGCGGAAGACTCTTCGGTTCGTTGCGAAAATACAGATTTTGGCCGGAGATGTTTAACACTATCAATCAGTTTCCGAAATCGCTGTTGTTCTATGGTTAAAGGAAGAAAAATGCATTGTATTCATTATGTGAAAACAACAAGCGATTGACAAGGATTGTTTTGCTCACCATTTTCAGTCGGAAAACGCAGTAGTACATTATCATTATCCAGGGTTATCGCATAGGTCTGACGACCAATTTGTGCAGCATCAACATCCGAAGTAAGCAAATATTCTTTCAACACATGATTATCTAAAAGTAAGAGGAGAAAATGTATTTTATCGAAAAAAGAAATGCAACATTATTGACAGTCAACAAAAAGGAAATGCTAAAAACATGAAAATTTAAATGCTTGCACTTGAAAGTGAGGTAAAAGTAGTACAAGGCCATGACATGCTTTTTCTATAAAAATAACTTTTAAAATGCAGCAGCAAATGTAATACCGCCTACACAGCATAACTTTTACTAAGCAGCTTTTGTGATTTATATGTATGGCAAAATGGAACAAAGCAATGGAAGAGAACAGCAGCATTTTGGAATGTGGTTCCTATGCACAATGCTATGATTAAAAAGTAGAACAATTCTTTAAACCTTGGAAATAGTATGGCTGTAAGGTTTAGGAATACTATTATTGCAAATCTATTTTTATTTTTTAAATAGCCGCAGTTTTCTTTTTATTTTATCTCAATTTTCTTGGGTCTTAACATGAATAAACATTCTGTGGAGTTAGGTTACCGGTAATAATTTGGGAGAGAGTATTTTGACATTTGTTGTAAGAATTTATTCTAAAATTTTTTTGACAGGGAATTCGAAGCGCGAAGAATATAGTGTTTGATAAATTAAAATCTTTTGTACAGTTTTTTAGATGTTATTGAACTAAGTTTCATATGTCCCCAACAGTTTTAAAATCCATAAAAAGGTTTCCAACTTGTACCGGTTTTTCTAAAAGCAATATCCGGATCTTCCGATGGTTATATCAACGAGACTAGACCCGTGCGACCCTTTTTGATTGCATATTTTTTCTTAGAATTAAAAAATTCGCAAAAAAATAAATATGAAGTAAACTTGACTTAAATGTATCAACGAGAACAGCACAGTGTGAAGATTTCGATATTTATTTGACCGAACTCGTAGACCATCACCAATTTTGTAATTTTGCTTGTTTTTAAGGCAATTTAGATGTTTATATTTTGGTTATCCTTTTTTTTTTTTTTTGTTAACCTTTGCTGTCAAAATTATGGAAAAAACCAGGGCAAAAGTCTGTTTTGGGCGACAATTGGATAATTAAGAAAAAAAAGTATTGCTGCTCGAAATTTCCCTTTCTCCAAATATTAACGATTGCAAATGTTTCCACTTGACAAAGAAATATATTCTCGAGAGGAAATTTACATACAAACTCATGATAAAGCCCATTATTACAGACTGATCTTCTTGGTAACAGCAATTTCTACACGCAATATCTTTTTTATGAAATTTTCCAGGTGAAGTAAACAAATTTTGCAATACAATTGATTTCGAGTAATTGAGATTTCAATAACAGCTAATCTTTGTTAATTCACAGATCTGACTGAAGTAGTTATGCTTCGCATCATAGCTGTCGCAGTCAATTACTAAGTATAACAGCATTGGTCAATGCTCTTCCTCTGACTATCACTTGATTGTAATTTTCTCATTGCCTTTGTTTCTCAGATTCTTGTAAAATCTACGAGCAACTAAAGGGGTGACTTTAATCAGTCACAAAATGAAACCCACAGGATTAGTTAGAAATGGTCACCGTCCAGACATTGAAATATAGAAACCCTAACCGAAATTATTCAAATAGGGCCTCGCACAAAAACCAACCGTACAACGGCTATCTCTGTTGCACTAATCATCGCCAATACTCTTCCCGTACCACATGAAAGCTACATATCTGTATATAACTTTCTGAAAATAAGGAAATCCTTATTGCGACAGGACTCGGGTTCACTTATTACTTTAAAACTGTACAAAAATAATCACATTTCTCCTAAACTTTAAGTTTCTTTTTTCAAAGTTGTTAAAATATGTTACTGGTAGGACAAAATGTAATTTTTTGAGTCAGAGGTGAATTCTTATAGTCATTAATAAAACTGGGTATAGAATTAGGAGCAGCTTTTTCGGACATATGCGTTAATCTATCAGATATCTATAAACGAAATTAAATTCGGCAGTTGAGTTCTCAAAACATGTTATAATGTCCAACCTTTGAGTCATATGACTGTTGTTAGAATTACATATATTTGGTTGTTATTATCATGAATAAAAGGCATGTTAAAGACTAAAATCTTGTAGCCGAACAAATCAAAATCAAAATAAATATCGAAAATTATTATATGAAATATTCACTCAAAAGCACTATACGCTTCCCGATAACTTAAAAAAATGTCAGCAAAAGAACTCACCAGCTTGCGTGGCGATTTTCAGCACAACACCTTGAGAATCATAAGTGAACAGCAGCGAGCAGACATCCTTATATTTACTATTGAATTCCAGTCGACTTTCATTGCTGATTTGACTGATGATAACCCCAGTGAAACTGCATGTGCCATTATAACTGAGACCACTACTCGTTTGGCTTCCTTGTAGCTGATTGTTCATATTGGTGGTGGTGGTGATGCTGCTGATGGCGTTGATGCAGAGGGAGGCATCGTCGCCTGTGGTGTGCTTTGCATTGTGATCATTTAAAGACATTTTGCGCATTTTGAGAAAAATTTCTTCCTATTAATTGTATTTAGTTGGTTTTTTTCTTTTTTTTTTTTACTAAAAATTGTTTTCGTTTTTAATTGCGATAATTGACTTGCGTTATTTTGTACGCGCTACTCGTTGCTACACTTCTCTTTAACCTTAATGTTGTAAAACACAAATTGGCTAAAACGACGACAATGAAAAATCCGTCTCCTGATGCCAAATTCTTGTTGTTGCCTTGCGTATGGGGATGTGTGTGTGTGTGGTGTGTATGCTGTGCAGTTCTTCCTCTTCTTGTTATTGTTGTTGGTGGTACCTTTGTGTTGTATTTGTGTGTGCAAATTGCTTTGTTTTTCTGTCTCTCGATACCACGTCTGTCTGTTTGTCGTCCGTCCTTGGTGACGGCTGCTCGTTTGTTCGTCCGCTTTTTTGCGTTAGTGTATGTGTACTGGTTGCAAATTCCTTTCTTTGACTGTGCCTGCTGCAGCAAATGCTGTTTTTGCTCGACAAAATGACTGACTGACTGACTACGTTCACGACACACGGTTGCCTGATACACTTATGCTTGGTCTTCTTCTATAACTGCTGCTGCCACGGCTGCATTCGATTTCATTTCGCCTTCTTCGTTGTTGTTGGGTTAGTATTCTTTCCCAAGATCTGCATTTGTCGTTGCTGCAGCTCTTGCTTTAGTTTTTTTTTTTTTTTTTGTTTTAAACGCCGCTAATACTTTTAATCATCCAACGTTGAAGGGTGTCAATGCCAATTTATAGATCGCTTACTTTTTTTTTGCCTCAGCTCTGGTGCTCCGTCGTTTTCAAACAAAAGCACTTCCGTCCGTAGTGAAAACTTGACACAAAATTATTAAATCGATTTTTTTGCTTTTTTTCTCGTTCGTTGATTATTTTATTTTATTGATTTACTTATTGTTTTTTCCCTTGTAATTTACAAATTTTTCGGGGTTGCTTCAGCGTCAGCGAGGAATACCACGTTGCTTCTTCTTCTTTCTTCAGTTTGCCAATAATTTTGTATTCAAGTTGTGAAGTTCTCGTTGTTGCGCACTTTCTTTTCCTTTATATTTATTGTTTGAACTTCTAAAATTTATTTAAAAATATAATTTAGCACGTTTAAAATTTGGAAAATGTAGTTTTCCCGATTTTTCTTTATTTCTTTGTATTTTGACAGAAAACACCACGCAACAAAGTAACCAACGAACGAGTGAAACGAGCAAAATTATTTGCGCTCTCGTTTGTTGTGTTCCAAGATTGCCAACTAACGAGTTAAATTACAATTAAAGAATTTTTTCATTTTTTTTTTCAAAACAAGTTGCGTGAAACTATTAAGAGTATTGTCAGAAATGGAGTCTGAAAAATATTTACAACTTCGTTCAGTAAAATGTTGCTGAAAATGATTCAGATTTCCATGTGTTCGCGATTTGACGATATTTTTACAAAAAATAAGTTGAAAAAAATCTTGCTTAGCTTGTGAGATATCAATGCTTTAAAAAAAAGATCGAAGAAAACTTAGATCTGACAGTATTTTCACATAAAACAATCCAAAAAAGACGAATGAATTCTGCAAATTTTTTTATATTTTGGTCTTTAAAAAGTCTTTTTGTTGTTAATGGTTGTGGTGGCAGTGTTGTTGTCAAATGTGTTGTTGTTTTGACATATCTTCATTGTTCTAGTACTTTTAAGCATCGTTATCTCCAAAACGCAGTGAAACATCGAAAATTTTATAAAATTTGTTCGTCTTTTTTACGGTTTTATGTAAACACTTCATCAAATGTTGAAAACATCTTGAAAACCAAGCAAAATGTTGACTTAGGTCGCTTAATTCTTTTTTTTAAATTGATTCTCAATTGCAGAGAATAGTTATAGCAAAACTAAAAAAAAATTATCTACTTGCTACCATATCCCGATGTATTGCATTATCTCTATGTATTTTCGAAAACTCATCGATCTACGTTGTGTGTCACCTCCCAATTCAGAAGTGACATCTTTTAATAAAATGTTTTTTTTGGACACTTTATAGGGACTTGTCCTAATCACATTTATTAATTTGGGTTAAGTTAAGCGTATATGCTGTTGCTTTCCTATATGTTTGTCACCTAATATTTTACTTATTTGCATAACTTGTCATTTTATTCGCACGAAGAAACAAGTTAGCGAATAAAACACAACGACGAACTACTAGTCTAAGCCATACTTGACTAAAAAAATAAAAATAAAATTTATCAATATTATATGGGATGGTAACTCTGTAAAATAGCGAACTTTTTTTCAACTACCCAGTAGTTGTCTCTTTCTAACAGCACGACCACAGCACGAACAAGAAGCAAACGCTGAATTGTAATAGATTATTGGCACAAAGGTGAAAATTAAAAATGTAAATGATTGTTTCGCAGGCATGGGTAACTGCATATTGTTAGAGCATTAAGTTAATAAAAAAACTATTTTATTAAACAAGAGCAACTCTTCAAGAAAATTCAAGCTAAAGTTAGAAATTTTTTTTTTTTTGTTAATTGTTATTCTTTATTGACCATTGACATTTAACTAAAAGTTTTAATCAATTTATTTTTTTATTTACAGAAACAAAAAAGCACGTCGCTCGGCTGACTATGATGGCACCTTTAGCGAAAGCGATCACGAGGAGGAATTCTACTATACAGAAATTGAAGATGATGACGATGAAGGCAAAATTCCTAGTCCACCGTCGCAACCCACACTCAGCCATCGTGATATGGCGCGTCCACCACACGAAGATCCAGAATACCAAAGACAAATTGTTGGCAACTTTAAGTGAGTTCTTCTTGAAATAATACCGTATTGTTAATGTTTATTTTTCAATTTCTACTTCATCACTTTACAGGCAAGGACGTGCAACACAATCTCAAATCGCCAATGGACAAAACAATTTAGTTCACAATAAACAACTTAATCATGGCAACGGTAGCCCACTTAGCAACATCAATTCACAACAACAATTGCAAAACAACAACACGATTTGTATACCGACTTCACCGTTGGCCCATCACAACTACACATGGCCATCCACCGCAGCAGTAGCAGTACCATCAGCAACATCAACACCAACATCAGCTCAGCAACATAGTCCGGTCTCAATAATGAAGCACGCACGCTGCTCACCACGTCCGTCCGCAACAGCAGCACCATATCGTCCATACGTCCATCATCAACAACATCACAACTACAGTAGCAGCAGCAGCAGCGTGAGCAGCAATTCAAGTGGCAGCAGTAACACAAGCCCCGTTATACACCGAAACAGCAATGCCAACAATGTGTTGCAACAGTTATCGCAACAAAATGTCACAGTGACAGCACATCACAGTGGTAACAACAATCAGCAGCAGCAGCAGCAACAACACAGCAATCACCACCAACAACAGCAGCAGCAGCAGCAGCCGCATCAGTTATCAGCTGTTACAATAACACCGAACTATCAACAACATCACAACAATACCACCACCCACCAACAGCAACAAATACGTGGTCATCAACAACAATCACCAACAACGACTGCCAGCAATGTTGTGGCCAACGTTGCGCCACATCACGCAACACATTCACATCACACACACACAACGACACACTCCACACAACAGCAGCAGCAGCAACAACAGCATGTTGTCGTTCAACATGTTGCTGCTGTCGCTACAACAAAACAAACACCAAATTCGCCCAATCGTCGAACACGTGGCGAAAATAAAAAATGTCGCAAGGTCTATGGTATGGACAGACGCGATTTGTGGTGCACACAATGCAAATGGAAGAAGGCCTGCAGCCGATTTGGGGACTGAAAAAGGCCCAAATCGTCGGTGGAGACAGCGACGGCAACAATATCAGCAACTGCAACAGGCACAGCAACATTTGTAACAACAACAGCAGCAACAGTGACAAAAAATACTAGCAATCGCAAAGCTAGCAATTGCAATAAAAATTTACTATTAACGAATGCAAACAACAACAATAACATCAATACAAATGTTGCAAGCAAAACAACAACAACAAAACTAACGCCAGCTGCAACAGCAGCAACAGTCGCCACAACATCAGTGGCAACGTCTGTTATAGTTAAACCACCAACTAGTTTTAATAAAATTATTAACACTAATATTGTAGTTGAGAGCAACAGCAGCAGCAGCAACAATAGCTTACAACAGCAGCAACAGCAGCATGTTGCTACTACAAGTGCCGCCGTTAATCAACCACTGACGATTGCAATACAATCAGCTAATTTCAATAAAATCTCCAACATACAGTTGCAACAACAAACACAACCACCATTGGCGACATTGCAAATGGCAACAGATAATAATCAGCAAACGCAGCAACAAATTATGTTGCTACAATGTTAATAACAAGCGCCAGAAAAGCATAATTAAATGAAAAAAGCAAACGATTGACAACATGTTGCAAGTACATACTATACATACATATATGCCATAACAAATTTGTCGACACATTTAAAATTTGTTACACAAAAACAAAAAAAAAGGAACACATGTGATTTATTTTCAAAATTTGCAAAATTTTAAACTATGTTATGTTGCTGCAACATTTAATTGATTACGTTTTTTTGAAAAACGCTTTATTTTCTCAATAACAAATGAAACAAAGAAAAACAACAAAAAAAAAAAAAAAAATACAACAACAACACAAAATTTATATGCTGCTGCGAGAAATCTGATGATAATGTTTATACACATCGTAACTGTACGTTAATAAAAAAAGGAAAGAAAAACTGAAAATGCTAACAAACGTAATGAATGCATATAAACAAATTAATTATTATTGTTTAATAAGGGTAAATGTTTACAAGCATACGATACAATGTTTATAAGCATAAAACCACGCTTTTTATGCAATAATAAATGTTTACAAGCATGCAAAATGTTTATAAGCGCGTTTATTACATTTTTTATTTATTTTTATGTAAGATACATAATTGTTTTCATTATTTTTATTACATATTATTTTTTTTTTTAATTTCAATTATTTAATTTTACAACATATGCAATAAATATTCGTATATACATAAAATAAATTTTTTTTATTAATTTTAAGGCACTAGACAATTTTTTTTTCTTAGCTTATAGAATGTTATTTTATTATATTTTTTTTTTTTTTTTTTTTTTGTTTTGTTTTTGTTTCTGACTCTTAAACACTCAAAAATATATAACAAAAATAAAATTGCAACTTAATAACAAAAGTAATATTTACAAAAAAAAAAAAAAATAAAAATAAAAAAAAAAACAACAGCAATCAACAAAAATAATTATATTGAAAAACTCTGTTAATTAGCTATAAATGTGTTTTATTCATTAAAAAAAAAAAATAAATAAAAAATAAACAAAAATTCGATGCGAGAGAAAAAATTTAAGTATATATAAAAAAGAATATATTAAAAATAGTTAAACATATGTGTGTTACATAATTATTAAGTATTACGCAAAACCAACTCAAAATTAAAATATATAAGCAAAATACAACAATAGTTACATAAGTAAAAGATGATAAACATACATATATCCATGTATTACGAAAGAGCATATTTATTACTTAAAAAAAAAAAAAAAAAATAAAAGTTATTATAAAAACAATAGAACAATTTCATCTCTAAAAACATAAATAAACTGATAAACTTAATGCAAAAATAAATAAATAGCAACAAAAGATTAACATTAACAAAAACAAAGAAAAAAAATAGACAATTAATAAATATTTAATAAATTCAATATAATATATACACATACACAAACAAAAAACTAAAAAAAAACGACAAACTTATAAGAAAAACTTCATATATATATAAAGATAAACGTATTGCCCTAGTTAAAACAAAAAAAAAAAAAAACACAAAAACTACACTAAGCGAAAATGCAGGGGTTCTTAAACAAAAAAATAAAAAGTTAAAGACACAGATACACGCACCTCACAGCAACACTCACACACACTATTGTTTAAAGCGATTTTTTTTTTTTTTTTTTCATTAGAATATAAATTTTTTTTCTTTTTTTGAGTTATGTTTTTTAATTCTGAATCTTACTCGGCAATTTAATTTATGTTTAAATAAAAGATCAAACGTCAATTTAATGGGAAATTTTGTTTAAAACAAATGCACAGTTATGTTTTATTATAGGTACGCCCAACAATATGGCAGACGCATAGACTCCAACAATATGGAAATGCGATAAGCTTGATAATTATACAGAAAATTAGTATTATCATTGATTTTAAAGAGGGTGAACTTCTCTGGAGACCCCAATTGTTATCTGATATTGATGAAAGTTTCTTTTAAAACTAGACTGTCTAGACTGACATCAATAATGATGTAATTCAATCTTCAGATTTCATTTAAAAACAAAAGTAATCGTTTTTCTTGTTCTGAAATATTTTCGAGAAATTTTGTTCTTTTTAGTACTATGATTACAAAAAAAGTGATCGAGAAATAAGCGCGCTGAAGCGATAAAGATTATTAAATATTCAGAACTATGGAGTAGTACCATAAAATATCGAATTACTTGTTAAAAGTCAAAATAATTAAAAAAAAAATATCGAAAGAAAGTATTAGTAAACTTTTTGAAGGGAAACGGATATTTAGTAGATCGAAAAGGATTGATAAAGGTATTAAAGAGTCGATAAATAAAAATAAAAATCTTCAAAAAAGAATATCGCGTTGCTGATATATTTCAAAGTCAGTATTTCGAATTTTTAAATGAAATTTTCAAATATGAGTAAAGCGTTTCATCAAAATCAGAACACACAATTTTTCTCTAAGATATTGTCAAAAATAATATGTAATTCGATCTAAGGGCAAACATAAACTCAAGACATAGTCCAACTTTTTTGAGTTGTCTAGTTGTGTAATTAATATGCTTTATAATTACCACATTTTCTAAGCCCCCTGTGCGTTTCGACTGCGACTACTACACAGACTGGTCTTGCCTATGCATATATTTTCTTTAGTTAATACTAACTGGTTTCCAGTGATGAAGCATTGTCTGCACAATGCTATTGAATGATAAGCTAGTTTTTTTTTTATGGATTCCAGATGTGTATTGCTTTTGTACTCTAATCAAGAAAGACTTTCGCAATTAAGTAAGTGCTAAAACTTTCGTAAAGTTTTGGGGAGCATTGTCTTAAAAAAAAAAAACTATACGCTGCCTTTACTAATGGCTTTGCTTGTTCATTCGGATTATATTCGTGTAACAGCACAAAAATCTCACGTATGAGAGCTTTGATCTAAGGATATTCATGTATATAAATGCTGCAAGGACGTAGCCAGGATTTCCTTACGGGGGAGGTTTCTTGTAAAAACCATATTAATGATCCATGTAATTGAGGCTTCTCCTTTCTCTTTATTCTGGTTCGGGGGGTTTTAACTCCCTAAACCTCTCCTCCTCTGGCTAAGTCCTTGAAGTGCTTTACTTTTTTTTGCAAAGTTTAATTTTTTAATTTTTTCAATTTCCCTATAAGGAGGCTATTAGCGAAAAATATGTTGCACTAAAAAAAATTAAATTTAACTTTACATAACTTTTACGCGACTTTTATCGTACGTACTTTATGTATGAAAACTTAAAGCACCGAAATTGCCTCAGTTCTGGGGTATAAAGCAAAATTAGTGAGTCTTACATTATTTTTGTATGTGATAGTTTTAACTGACGTTAAATTAAGATATTCCAGAAATCTATCGCTTTGCAAAAAGTTTTCCCTTTCGAGGATATTCAGTGCGCTTGCGAGGTCATTTCTTCACATACGTAACAGACTTGAAATAAAATAAGAAAAAAGTTTTAAGAAACTTTAGGTGTTCTGGGAAAAAGTTTTTTATGTGACCATGATAGAATTATATGCTGAACTCAATGAGCATCATAAGAAAATACCTAATATGATGAATTTCAAATTTCTAATTTCATGAGAGATCCAATGTCTTCATTATAAGTTAAATTTTTTTTTGTTATTTATCGTGATGGTGGCCATTTGTTATACAAATTAATACATTTTTTTTTTGTCAAATATTTGTTAAGTTTTTTTTTTCAAATTACATTTATTTTGTGCACTTACAAAAAAAAAATTAATATTTTTAATTATGATTAAGTGATATTTTAATTGTTGTTTATGATTAAAGAAATTAAAACTTATTATAAAAAGCAACAACTATGTACGAGTATTTCTCTAAGTAATTTTACACTCACAAAAATTATTACGCGCATTACTTCCCTTTATACAATACGAGTATAATTAAATATATATATATATATATACCTATATAAATCTATATAGCATATTGAAAGAATATATATACATACATGCATATATATTAATTTTGATTTTATTTTTTGATTAAATTAAATTTTGATTATTAAAAATACAATTTATTGTATATAATTAACAAAAACCGAAATTATGTTGTTTTTATTTGATTTTATTTGGATTATAAGTTTTGTTTCTGGCGTCTTGAATGTGGTTGAAAAGGAGTGTATATTTGAATTTCAGAATATTAAATTGCTTGTGCCCAGATAAAACAATTAGCTATGAAATCGTTGGAGTCGTTTGGTAATAGGCTTGTTTTCTGAAGAAAATGACAGAACAGACTTGTGTTTCTTAAACTTAGATCCAATAGGCTTAAGAAAATGATCAAACTTTCAAATATCGACGTATCGGCAACGATATATTTGTAAAACCACATTTAACATATAAAGGAAACATATATGTAGATTAGGGCTGTTCAAAAAAAAAAAATTTTCCGAATTTCCAAGATATACTTTGGCATCACGATCTACATCATGACAGAATATCCCAAAAAATTTTTCCGATTTTTAAATTCATATTTAAAGGTGGCTCAAAGCAGAAATATATTTTTATTATTTTTTTTTTAGCATAAATTATAAAATGTTGTCAAACAATTTGAAAAATTTGTTTTAGAGTAACTTAAAAACATTCATTTCGTTTGTTTTTTAATGAACTTTAAAACCTACGTTGTAATTTTAACAAAAAAAAATTTTACACTTCTTAAAAAACGAAAAACTGCCCTAAGAAGGCGAAATTTTACGGTTTTTCAAAGAAAAAAGTCATCGTGCTTTAAACGAATTGAACATTTTTTAATTTACAAGATCTCATTCAAAAGAGCTCTTAAAAACCTTCAAGACAAGACATGTTAAGACTTTTTTGGGCCAGCAGGCACGATGACATAACGTTTGAAACATAGTAATGCAGCCCTGGGAAGGGCAAAACGCTTTTTACTCAGAAGGGAGGCATCGTACAAAAAAGTGCCCATGGCATAAAATGCTTAAAATCATCCAAGGAACAAGTGTAAATAGTTTTTTTTTTTTTTTACTTAATTTTAGAAAAAAAATTTTTTCAACGTCATTTTTAATAAACTTTTCAAAAAAAAAAAACAATTTACACTTGTTCCTTGGATGATTTTAAGCATTTTATGCCATGGGCACTTTTTTGTACGATGCCTCCCTCTTGAGTAAAAAGCGTTTTGCCCTTCCCAGGGCTGCATTACTATGTTTCAAACGTTATGTCATCGTGCCTGCTGGCCCAAAAAAGTCTTAACATGTCTTGTCTTGAAGGTTTTTAAGAGCTCTTTTGAATGAGATCTTGTAAATTAAAAAATGTTCAATTCGTTTAAAGCACGATGACTTTTTTCTTTGAAAAACCGTAAAATTTCGCCTTCTTAGGGCAGTTTTTCGTTTTTTAAGAAGTGTACAATTTTTTTTGTCAAAATTACAACGTAGGTTTTAAAGTTCATTAAAAAACAAACAAAATGAATGTTTTTAAGTTACTCTAAAACAAATTTTTCAAATTGTTTGACAACATTTTATAATTAATGCTAAAAAAAAAATAATAAAAATATATTTCTGCTTTGAGCCACCTTTAAATATGAATTTAAAAATCTGAAAAATTTTTTGGGATATTCTGTCATGATGTAGATCGTGATGCCAAAGTATATCTTGGAAATTCGAAAAATTTTTTTTTTTTTGAACAGCCCTAATGTAGTTATAAATATATGTTAATGAATCCGATCCGAAAAATAAGACGGAATCGGAATTTTTCTGCAAAAAATAAAAATTTGCTATCGGTTTTTATGATTTCTTGTAAATTATCGAAATGGGAAACATTCCGATCGAAACCGGATTTCAGAACAGAGTTGATTTATCCAGAGAGAATACATCAATAAGAAAAAAACACATGATATGACTATAATGCGCTGTGCCAAAGTAGGAGGGATAACAATGAAAGGCGATACATGTGATGTTTCACTAGAAAAGGGACTTTTCTAAAAATTCTAAAAATTTATGTTGTTTTGAATAAAAAATTGACCTCGATCATCGCAAAGTAATAGCATTATGTTGAGTTTGAATCACGGCCTGTCATGGCTAACCAACAAAAATCTTATAATAAATTGCAAACTAAAAAATTGATTACCCTAAATGTCCTTCTTTTATCTCATTGACTAAAAACCATGTAGTTTTTATATACGTAGACGCCCTAAAACCGAATCAGCTTGCAGAATTGTTCTATCAAGCATGGCACGGTGAGCTTGAAGCAAGTCCTACCTCAAGAATCTTGAATTTCTTTGTTCTTTGTGGATTTTAATTCCTTAGAACGTACTTGAGTCCCTGCAAAATTTTTGAATCATCGCCGAAACCCTGCGCCAAACATTTATCAGTTTGAAAATAAAGGAACTTAAAACCATGTTTGCATGTTTTTAGACTAAGAGTATGCAGTAGATGACAACACGATGGCTCATTTTCAAGATATAGGATAGTACTAAGGGGCTGTCCAAGCGTGACGCTCGCTCGAACCCCCCCCCCCCCTAGGAGCGTCACGGAGTTTATGGACAGCCCCTAAGCCGTGCAAAAACAGGTTTTCATCTGTTTTTGCAATTAAGATTAAGGTTAGAATCTTTCAGAGAAAAAAAATGACACAGATGCAATTCAAAATGAGTTTTGAAGAAGAAAGCTAGTACTTTGAACATTCATAACAGGTTTGACGGCTAAAAATTACATGGGGCTGAATCGCCGCATCAGTGAACGTACAATTCGTGACGTAAAATCATGTATTTAGTAATGCGAAATAGATGTGAAACACATGATTTTACGTCACGAGTTGTACGTTCACGGATGCGGCGTTTCGACCCCTGGTCTTGTTATATAACTACAAATTTGGCGAAAAAGATCGTGTTGTTCACTCAAAAAAAAAAAAAAAGATTGTTAAAACAACAATTTTACTTTCTTAAAAAGTTGTTATTTCTAAATTGTTGAAATTAGAATTTTATTCTTCTGTTTTTTGTATTGTTTTTTTAATAAAATGTCCAAAAAATAGATCGAAATTTCATTATTTTAATGTACGAACATGCAGAAAATTTTCTGCATACTCAGTTTAATTATCCATTATTGTCAAAATATTAAACGTTTGAGGCACACCATATAAAGAGAATTTAGAATTTTGCAAGGTTATTAATCAGGATCAAAGAATGCAAGATCTTTAAAGTAGCACTGGATTCAGGCCCACCGTTATAGATTTTGAAATATCATAACTAAAAGTGCATTACTATCTTCTTTTTAAATGATGTTGTATGCAGGACATACGAAATTCGCCTGCTCTATTCTAATAATTGCATCATTTAGTATTATTCTTTCCCTTTAAAATGTGCTATCAGAACAGCTTGGTACCGAAAGATGAATAGAATTTTTTTCTTCTTGTCTATTTTGTTTTCTCTGGACTTCCAACAAAGTACAACTTCTGGCTCAGCCAAATTAAATTTTATTTATTTTGGTTTTTTTTTAATAAGGGGATACCTTTAATCTCGTAAACTCGTAAAAACTCGAAAGTTTACGAGCTTGTTTTCAGGAACACACATTTTTGAAAACGTGTAAGCAACATATCAGCTGTCATATAATTTGAAAAATATTCAATTCAAATTCAATTTTCAAACCAAAAAATATTTATATATATTTATTTGACAACAATCGCTCTCGTGCTTTTTCGAGGTTATTTACGCATCGAATTTGCCTCAAAAGTTTTCGAGGTCTGGTAAACTTTTTTCATACAAATTTTTAAATTTTGTTTACGAGACTCGAAAGTTTTCGAGGTTTACGTGCTTTTCGAGGCTTTTACATGTTTAAAGGAATCCCCTTGATGTATTTATTTTTATTTAATTGAACTGAAATTAAATACGCAATGCTTTTTTGCATGGCTGTAGGAAGCTTTTGAATATAAAATTCTGTTTGGAGAGACATTTTTGTTAAAAAATTTTCTTAAGTTCAACTTTGTAATTGCAGGATATTAATATGTTTCTATCTACCACACGGAGTTTCGGTTCGAATCCTAGTGCGGTCACTACATATTGTTGATAGAACGCTTAGCGCCGTATCACAAGTAAGCGCGTCAAATGCCTTTTTTTCGGAAAGCTGCGGAAGGCTTTAGAACTCTTACATCCTAGGACATGCATGTTAAAAAGAAAGTACACGTAGAAGAAAGTTGTACTACTAGAAAGCCTTTTGAAACGCTTCTCTTCCACTTGGGGTGCTTTTATTGTAGATTAGTTTTTTAGTTTTTTTCGGTATCCTTCGATACTTTTATCGACATTTTTTTTTCGATAGTTTACTACTTTTTCGACTTTTATGATGTTTTTTATAAATACATACTATTCGACTTTTATTGCTCTACGATAGGAAAGTTTAGAAAATTAATGCGAAAATATTTTAAAAATTGTCTTCGAGTATCAATGCATTTGAAAAAAAAAAAAAAAAAAAAAAAATTAATTTCCAGTCGGGTGATAACGCTATTCTAGTTTGGAAAAAAAAAATTTTTTTTTGGTATAGGCAGAAGACAGGCCATTCTTACCTAGTTTGGGTAGACAAACTATACCAAAGTTTTAAAACAACAAACAAAGTTTTAAATAAAAGTTAAAAGTGACATTTCACTAAATTTCTTATATTTTATTTAAAAATTTTGTTCGGGCTTATTCCAGAAAATGCTTAGCACCATTGGATTTCTAGTAAAATAAAGCTATTTAGAATAGTTATTTTAGCCAACGCTTAAGTAAAACTTATATACACTTTCTTTTGTTAAATTAATACATAAACACGCATACGTATATAAGTGTATTTCGAACTCAAATATGAAACATATTACTATTTATTCGTAACTTTAAAAATTTTGAATGGTATATAAATACCTTAATAATGTTCTATCTATAGTACACGTATTAAGAAGATATGAATTAGAAAAACATTTTACACTAATAAGGCTGATTTAGTGTTTATTTTAAGTGTCGTTCAACAACAACAACAAAAACGAACCCTGACAAACAAAACGTAAAAATTAAATCATATCAAATTAAATATAAATTGTTAAAAAACTAAAATCCAATATAAAAAAATTAATAATACAAATAAAGTGAACAAAATGCATTTAAAATTCATAACAAATTTAATAGTAAAAAATTTGTGTATGTGTATTAAAAAGATGAAAAACAAACAAAAAATTAATAAAAATAAAAACTGAACATTACAAAAACTTTAAGAGAAAATCTTACCAACGATTAATGTTTTAGAGAATAAACGCGCATAAATGTTGTTGAAGATTTATAAAAAAAAAAAATAATTTAAATAAACTGAAATGTTACATACATACTTACATGTATTTGTCGTTATTCAAATGATTGCGTTAACGTCTTACGTCAAAAAACGTAAAGCATAAAATCAAAGTAAAAGACTTTTTATTAATTAAATTTGCATACATACATGCAAACATACTTATATTATACATATACACTATGCAGTTGCATTTTTTATGTGTATGTCGTTGTTGTGAAAACATTACGTAACATTACGTTCTATTCGATTCTTTCCCAAAATCCCTACGATATACTTGTAGGTATCTCTCTTTTGTGAGTTATTGCTACGCTACAAATAATTTACATTACATCGTCGATTGTCTGCATTAATTACATTACAAATAATTGCTAATTTTTTACTCGTGCATAACCCTAAAAGCGTGTAATCATAAATGTAAAAATATTTACTCGAATTTTTACAAATTACACGTCAACAAAATAAAAAAAAAATATGAAATTAAAATTAAACACTGCCAATCATTATAAAATGAAAACATATTGGACTTTTAAGTGTAAATACATTACGTTTAACATAAACAAAAAAACTATTGCTTACGATATTTGTAATTTTTCCAAATTTGTGGTTGTTTTTGTAATGCCTGTATGCCAGAAAAAAGTATTCTCTCTTTAGAAATCACAATGAGGCCGTTCATTTCCACATAACGTTATCGACATTACGCACATTTTTTGACTCTCCCCCTTCTCGTAAACATAATAGCCGTGTTTTTTTTGACGCGTATATACAATTGTGGATACCTTCAAATTGCGATAACTTTTGAACGGTGAGTCGTACGATAAAAAGTCCAAGGGTCTTTTTCAAGGAGAACCACATGCTCTACAAATAATTTTAATCTTTTGTAAAAAAAAAAAATTATTTAGAAGTTATTTAAAAAAAAGTGATTTTTTGCCATTTATCGGCGCTAACCAGTTTTTATAAAATACCGCCTTAAAAATAAATTTTTTTAAACATAAAATGAAAGGGAACGTGATTTTCCATAAAAAAGTTTCTTAGAGTTCTATTGTGTGACTTACTGTTCATGAGTTATCGCAATTTGAAGGTATCCACAATTGTATATACGCGTCAAAAAAAACACGGCTATTGTGAGACATAACTACTGGTTGATTACACCGTTCGACACAAAAAAAAAAAACACATGAGAAAATCCAAAAAAATTCTTAAAGCAGACGTTAAAAAAATACCCGTGTCTCGTGGTTTTTCCCCAGCACGTCACATTTTTTTTAATCGATTTTTGAAGTTTTTATCCACTGTACATGAAAAAAAACAAAAATACCGCATTTTTATGTTAAATCGATGAATTTAACTATATGATCCTTACAATTGAGGTGTATCATGTGTTCAGCAAACTTATGCAAGATATTGCGGGAAATATTTTTGTAGAAAATTTTAAACCTGTACAACCCCCACATGTGGGTCATTTTTGCCTTTTTCTTAAAAAGGTACAAAAATGACACCTAAAACAGAGGAATATTGAGTCAGTATGTACTACAGAAATATTTGCTATACAATTTCACTACTAGTTGCTGAACACTAAAAAAGCAAAATTTTATCCCAAAAGATCATTAAAGTCAGTAAGCACTTCTAACAATAAATATTTTCCAAATTTCACCCCACTATAAAACTCTAAAACTACAATTTGGACAAAACTCGTTCTCACAAGATCATAACGAAATCACACAAGGATCATTTTCTTAGAACATATTAACCCATTATATCCTATTTTTATGGGTTTCTTTGACCCCTTTTTCTAAAACTGAGCCACAATGGGTTAAAAAATTTTGCAAAAATATCCTACAAAAAATTTCACTTAGAGATACCAAAGACGAAAAATTCTTAAAACTTAAGGTAAGCGCGTCATGGATGTAATTAATATGCAATGTGAAAAGTTCTAATCGATTTTAATGATTTCTTTGGTTTCGGGCTTAAATTTCGACTTTACGTGTTTAGAAACTAGTAGTGAAATTTTATAGCGAGTATTTCTGTAGTACCTACTGACTCAATGTTCCCCTGTTTTGGGTGTCATTTTTCTACTTTTTTAAGAAAATGGCAAAAATTACCCACATGTGGGGGTTGTACAGGGTTAAAATTTATACAAAAATATTCCCCGTAATAGCCTGCATAAGTTTGCGGAACACATAATACACCTCAGATGTAAGGATCATATAGTTAAATTCATCGATTTAACACAAGAATGCGGTATTTCTGTTTTTTTCATGTACAGTGGATAAAAAAACTTCAAAAATCGATTAAAAAAAAATGTGACGTGCTGGAGAAAATCAACGAGACACGGGTATTTTTTTTAACGTCTACTTTAAGAATTTTTTGGATTTTCTAATGTGTTTTTAAAAAAGTTCGAAATTGTCGAACGAGTACTTAAAATTTTTCTGTTTGATGACACTGTGCTTTTTAAAAATCCAGATATTGAGTGTTCTTGGTAGTAAACTCGATTCAGTTAAACTGTTCAGTTCAGTGATCGCAATTGTTTTAAACGGTTTAGTGCTAGTTTTTGAGATATTCTAGCTTAAGAAATTTAAGTTATTTGCCTATTAGAGCCATTCCAAAAAACGTTCCAAGTTTTGTCTTCAAAATTATGAAAAAAACGACAATTTATCATAGCATTTACGAAAGTTATATAAATTTCAAATCCTATAGAATCACTGAGAGCCAGTTTTTCAGTTTTTATTTAACCCGTTTAAATTCTTAAACGCGCTTAACTATGAAATGACTTTTTTATTGCGAGTTTAACTTAAGCTTGTTACTTTGATTTTTAGTAGGCATTACTGAAAAATGACAAGCTGTTGACGTACATATAAATATTGAAATTTTTTGACGCACTTTCGTTTTGTCCGTGACCGAGTACAGACGTGCTCTCGGGTGTAATCGTTCGCGTGTGTCTTAAAGTTAAACCCGTTACACGTGTTTTTTCAAGGCGCGTGTAACGTACATACCCTAATTATAGGTTAAAAAGAAAAATCAATTTCTGTTAGACTGAAAATTTGATTTATAAAATTTTATAAGTCTGTAAAGACGCTACGCTGAGAGCTGTGATAAAAACCTAGTGTTTACGGCAGCTCTCGTATATTCGTAGAAGAAGAAGAAGAAGAAATTTTTTGACAACTTGCAGCTAGAAATTTCATTTTTAGAAAAGTTTCCCTAAAATCCTTCTGATTCCTCTGAAAAGCTGAGAAAATGTCAGGAGCAGCATCAGGAACAATGAGGGAGCGGGTGGCTATAAGAAAATTTCAATTGCACTTATTCCTGCGAAAAGTTATTTCTCAGGCTTTCAATTATTGGTGCTTGACCAGCACAACGGTTGGCCTACATTTGCTATCTCATCGCTTAGTAAGTACAACGTGATAAGAACGAAATGCGGTCCGCGAAAAAGTATACTTTGTTAACCGCGTAACGTGATCGGGAATTACTAAAGCAATTGCATCGCAATCGCGATGAAGAAGCTGATTTAATGAGAAACGTACCCGGTTGGGAGGTTGGTGCCAGGTATTCGAAGCCAAAGTTCAAGGGTTTGCCTAACGGCATCTTGGTTGCTCCAATGTTTAAGGAATTTTATGGTCATACTGATTGGAAATCATATGCAGAACGTGATCACATTAAATAGTGGTCAAAATTTGTGAATTTCTTATTTTCAAAATAAAAATATAAAAGTTGTAGAAAAAACTTCAGAACAACTGAAATAAATTCTTCTTTTCGAAATTATGTATTTTTTTTCTATTCATTTATCAACAGTTGTCAAAATAAAATTATAGGTTAAACGGAATTTAAACGGCCAATATCGATCAGTTAAACTTAGTTTAAACTACGTTTAAGATTCATTGAAAATCTCATTCCTGAGTTTAAACTTAGTTTAAACCAGAAAATGAGCTTAACTTGCACTGAAAAATAAATAAATTTAATTAGCGTGAAAAAAATTAATTTTTTTAGTAGCAATTTTCTGCAGTGTCTATGGTCGTGAACACTTAATCAGGGGCTGTATCACTGCATTATTGAACGTACAATTCGTGACGTAAAATCATGTATTTAGTAATGCGAAATAGATGTGAAACACATGATTTTACGTCACGTGTTGTACGTTCGCGGATACGGCGATTCGACCTCAGGAATGTCACTGAATCCATCGTAGATACGAATTTCTTGAAATCTACGGAATAGCTATCACTGAATCCGAATTGCTATGACGTGAATTCAAAATTCGTAGATTGGGATCACTTACTCCATCCGAAACTCAAATTTTTTTTTAATTTCCGACGAATAGATATGATTACTGAAGAGATATCATAATTTTATTAAAGAAGTACTTCAAACTCCACGAATTACAAAGTTACGTTCGTAATTTCTTGAAATCAATAATAGCATTTTCGTAGATTTCACGAAATTCGTAGCTGCGATGGATTCAATGATATTTCTTGAAAAGGAGAACAGTTGAAAAGCCAAATAATAATTAATTTTTTGGGTAGTTATATGTAAAATTTTCAAATCTGAATATTTCGAAAACCAGAGCTAAGCCGTAAAATATCTGATATCATCAAACTCAGCATATTTCACCCACGACCCATAATTGCTAGAGTAAAAATGTTTTCGATTCGGGCACAGTATGGGAACTGATGCTATTGTGGTATAGTTTTTCAATGTGGTAAGGTCGCATATCTCCGATTTGGGAAAGAACCTGCGAACGTCACTGCTTTTATCCTATCAGAAAACATGGAAAACCAGGGATGTGTTGCTGTCATGCACCAAACAAAATTTTTCCGGTGTCAGTTGAGCGAAACGTAAGTCGCGTGTGGTTGATTTTTTTTCCTGGATTTTTTGCAAAAAAATTTTTTTAAGAAAAAGTTGCTTTTTGGTGAAGTTTTATTTATATTCGATAAAGGTTAGTGCTAAGTATTGCGAAATGGGTGTTTAACTATGTAAATTCACAAAGTTTCCCATTTTATTTTTAGAATTATGTAATTTCTAAAAATTGGCCAGTGTGGTATAGTCGGGATTCGCTAATGTGGTATATGAATATTTCTTGTTATTCTTAACATTGGGCCTTATCGTAAATAAATATTCTCGAGAATTTTTTCGCTAACTCCCTGGTTTGCAATCGCAAAAAAAAATTCGTGGAAAGGGAAAATTTACTGGAAAAATTATGTAATCGGCAATAAGTTGGGAGCGAGTTTTTTCACTTTTATTTGTTAAATTTGCTCCTCATCTTTTTGCTAGGGAGTACTAATGTATAAATGAATAATTATAAATAACGTTTGACAAATTAAAAACTTTAGTACAACAATTTTAAAGCTTATTGAAATAGCTTTCATATGACACTAAAATTTTGAATATTCATCCAAGCGTTTCCAATTTATACTGGTTCTGCTAAAACTACTTTTCACTCAAATTTTTTTGGAAACTTTTTGGTGCAAACTTTTGATTTTCCAAATCCACAAAAATGATTAAAGACATATTTTACTTTAAAAAGTAAAGCATTAACTTCAATTTCACTGCTGCAATTGCTTCTTTTTTTTCTTTTGCAATTGCTGTTTTTTGTTTATCTTTTTTTTTAAAGTCAGCTGTTAAAATCCATTGGAAAATGGAAAAAAATGTCAACGATTTATGGAAAAAAGCGTTGCCATATGTTTTTTTTTTTGGTGCAAAATGTCTACGAAATTGGAAAAAATCAGCGTTCAGACAGGTTGTTTGCGTAAAATGTCAAAGATATGGGAAAGACTCAGCGTTGCCAGATGTTGTTTTTGTGTAAAATGTCAACCCTCTTGGAAAAACACAGCGTTGCAAACTGGTTATTTCTGAAAATGTCAAAATAAAAAAAAGTATCCCAGCAGGAAGGGGAGTTTCCATTCATGAAATATTCACTATTTCCAGTGCTCCTTCCTCGGGAGGGAGAGAATGGAACTCCCTTCAGATTTACGATAAGGCCCATTATTTGATTGCTGTTTATTTTTTTATAAAAACTCTGAGTTTAAGAACCAATGTAAATGTTATTATGAACTTATTTCATGCCTTTCAAACTTTATATTTGGTTGTATGGTTAAGTATATACCACAATACCCTGCTTATTTGTACCACATTACCAGGCCACATTACTAGTGCTGATCAGTATATATACCATATTGTGACACCATATATACCACATTACCTCCCAACTTTTTGAAAACAGCTTTTTTGACTTTTTTCAGATTTTGCTCAATAACTTTTTTTAATGAAATTCACTCATTTTATTGAAATATATTGCGTAGCCAATACTTCAATGATTAGCATAAAAAAATTTGGCTGAAATTGATCTAACGGTTCTCTTTCAAATTCCACCTAAACATTAGCTATACTACAATAGCATCAGTTCCCCTATTAGCAATGAAGCCATCCCCTACATCTTGCACCGTGAACAAGTGCATTTCTTCCTTTTCATGATTACTTTGTATATGGTCGGTCCCAATACTAAGCTGTGACAACAAAAGATTTTTGAAAATTGTGATTTAGTTTTAGATTTGGGTGTTATTAAAAGTTTTGTACATATAAAGCCTTTGGATTATCTAAAGCCATTTATTACAATACTATTTCTTATTTCTGTTTCATAGTAAGAAATATCTATCTTAAGAGATCAGAAGTACAATTCGGAGCTAATGCGTTATTATTCAAAACGCAGGGTCAACTTGCAAGAAAATAATTATTTGTTTTTCACCAAAACTTTCAGCATTGTACTCGTACTTATCTAATTTTATATTTCGTTTTCTTTGGAAATAACATTTTGGAAATATTCCATTTCCAATGACTTGATTGAAGGTTTGCCATATACAGTGCTTTTTGATTTATATGAGAAATTTAAGTGCGTTTCAAATAAACCAGAAAGAGAACCAAATAAATGTTGAAAAGTCATTATAATGCGATTCATTCAATGTAATAATTTCAGTGACTTTTAAAAAAATCAAAATGATTATTCAAACGATACACTACAGTGATTTATTTGCTAACCAAACTATCGCTAAGGCTTATAAAGAATTCAAACTCTGAATTAACTTACAAGAATAATTATTTATTTTAATGCTTAGAGTTATTTGACATATCTATTTAAGTATACATTTTTCTAAAAAAAAAACACTTTGAAGCACACAGTTTTTTTCAATTTCACAACTTATGTAGTAAACTTGGAACATCTTCTTCATATCGGCAGAATTTAATATAGGTGATTTCTTCGATATTTTTTTGGTATTTTAGGCGTGAACCGTGGGTGACGTAAAATAATTGCTGTTTATATTCTGGAACTCTTTTTATTAGCTTTCAAATGTGCTTACGTAAGCCTATGCTCATACCTAATATTTTTGCAATAACTTAAGCAACATGTCTTAAACGCAACAAAAGTAATTAACGTTAAATAAATCTAAATCTTTTTGTATAATGTTAGGTCAGTATTATATTTAATGTTGAAAAAAACCAAACAAGCCTACAAGAAATTTTGCTTCAAATCGAAATAAATGAAGCACTGTGTTGTATTACGTTGCCAAAAAACGCAATATACATACAAATATTTGTCGGGAGTTCTTGTCCCTTTAAAAAAATAAAACAAAATAATAAAAATTAAGCAATAACATTAAAGTAAAAACAAAAACAATCACCCAAAAATGCATAAAGGCTTACTTCAACATACATAAAACGTAATGTACTAAATATTTACATATATAAATAACTATTGAGTTGAAAACAAACAAATTAAATTAAAAATTGCGAATTGATAAACATATTTTAAATTGGACTGAATTCATTTTTTGATTTAATTTTTTTAATTATACAAATTGGAAAACAAAATTTTTAAATCAAAAAAAAAGAAAAAATTCTTTAATTTTTTAAAAAATTAGCTTTTAGATTTTCTACCAATACGATGTCAAAAACATATATTTAATTATACCAAATGCTACGAAAAGACGCAAACATTTGAAAACAATTCAACTAAAAAAAAAGAAAATTCTTCCACATTTTTAAACATATAGCTGTGTATACATTAGAGTTTAGTCCAAAAATATTTTTGTGCTGGAAAATATACAAATTTTTTTTAAAGAATATTCCATACATTCGAAAATTACCAGTGGAAAAAAGTTTTGGACTAGCTCTACTAAAGCTTTTCAAAGCATAAAAATGTTATTAAACTTTTAGCTGTTTTTTTGTAAAATCTTTACAAAGTTTTGGGCTTAAAAATTCATAACGAAATATGAAGAAAAATTTCAAAGAACAGCCACAAAATGTCTTCAACATAATAAAGTGAACAAATTTTTATATTTAAGAAAAAACGAATTGTCGTCAACGCCTAAAAAAGTTAATAATATTTTAACAATTTAAAGACTTTTTCCCCAAAAATCCAATAAATAAAGAAAAGTTTTACGCATAAGCGCCATTTTGTATTTGAAAAAGAAATAAAAAAAGAAAATTCTTATATTCGAAAATGGGTAAATATTAATAAATAAAATGTTAAATTTAAAAATAGAACTGAGATCGAAATATATGTCTTTTTTTTAAATTATTTGCATCAAATCGACAATTTCAATGCTAAGCGATTATTTGTGTAAATAACAATAAGAAAACAATATTTTAATTGTTATTAAAATTAAACATTTTTTAAAAATATTGCGAAATTTTAATATATGTTGTGTCTTTATAAAATTTTAAATACTGTTTATTCTTGAAATATTAGTTTTTAAAAAAAAAAAAATTTTGTTTAATCTATAAAAATATATTTATACTCAATGGTGCACAGCAAAAACACTGATTATAATCAAATTAAGAAAAACGTCAAAAATTGTTTAATCTCTTTTACAAAAAAAAAAAAAAAGTGTAAAAATGATCTTTATCCGAGATTTCACAGAATGGTTTTTCACTTCAAGCTCAATCCTTATGAAAAAAAAAAACATTTTTTCAAGAAGTACAACTTGGATACACGTTGTGGACGATCTCCTCTGTCCCGTGCTCAACAAAATTCGACACTAAATGACGGCCAGTGTTGTCAGTTCTTCTTAGCTACGATCCACGTTGAGCTCAACGACTATTTTCAATGTTCAGCGTCACTATTTCGGCATGTAAGCACAAATCACTGAGCAATGCGCATGCAGCGAAGTCAGTGCAAAATTTTCGCTTTTACAACAACTTCAAATTCGAATTACAACAATCACAAAAACAATTTTTTGTTGTTTTTTCATGCCTCGTTTACAACAACAATAATATTTCAACAATTTTCAAAACTTCTAAGAACTAGGACACACAGAAAAAGTAGGGGTATTCACGCGTTGATGCGCAATGCTGCTGCGTCGTTGCGGAAGTGCGGTTTGCGAAAGTTTGACATTTGTAAAACAACAAACACATTGCCGAACATTTCCGCAATTTTTCAAGATGGAAATATTCAGATTGAACGTTCAGGCGTTAGTGCGTAAAAGACTTGCAATTTCGCAACTGCGCATCAACGCATTAATACCCATATTGTTTGTTGTTTTCGTTTTTGATGTGAGTCGTTGTTGTTGTTTTTTGTTGGTTCGAGTTCGATTTTGTTCGTTCGCAAAAAATGCAACAAAAAAGCGAAATTTTGACGAGCGTGTAAAAAAAAGCAACAAAAATTATTTCTGTGATTGTTGTACAGAAATATTGATGTTGTTGGTCTAGCCAAAATTGGCTCACTTTTGTTCTACGCTGACACCCTTGTTGCAGATTGTAAAAGTTGTACTGAATTGACGTTTCAAAAACATATCTACTCAAGTCAATCAGTTGACAAGTGCCAAAGTTATTAAATATTTACATTCCAACATAGAAGATGGCGCACCTTACACATATTGCCACAACATTTTTTCAAAACTGATCATTTCCAGCAGGGTTTTTTCATAAAAAAACCCAAATTGAATCCCTCTACTCTCTTTGGCACTTTAATTGTCGTAACTTAGTCGTTTTTCGTTTTTGTCATTGTCTTGTTATTAAATTTGGATTCTGGAAGAGTCTTTATCGAGGTATTTGTAGAACGAAGCAGGTACACGGAGAAAATTTTGAGCTGAAAACAATCCCAAACCAATCAATTTTGTGTGCGACTTTCAGCTTGTCCATAATTTTCTTGATATCAAGTAATAATGTGATTGTTTATCAAAAAAGTGATTATGCCCATTTGAGCTCAATTCAATTCAAATTTGGTTTGTTCATCAAAAATTTATTTAACTCATTTGTACTTAACGCAGCCCTTTTGTACTTGTTTATAAAAAAAATAAATATGCCCATTTGTTCTTAGCAATTTCTTATTTATTAAAATATGAATCTGTCCATTTTTGCCCAATGCAAGAAATATCATTTCATTTTCAAAAATAAATGTACCAAAATATCCAAAGACACCTCAGTACATCGTAACATCCCATTATGGGATGTCAGTAGTATTTACTCAATTATAAATACCCAATTCGGCTGTCGAGCGGGAATTATTTAAGCAGTAGGTGATATAGTCATATTGAGAATCATAAACGCGAAGAATAAACACAAATGAAAATTTATTTTTTGATAAACAATCACAAAAGAGCTTTGAATAAATCAAAAAATTGGCCTTTTTTTTTTTGATAAACAAGTACAAAATGGCATGTATTGAGTATAATTGGTCTTAATTACCAAATTTATATTATGCCCAAATTTGAGCTTGAATTGCGAACAAGTTTAGCGTATTTTAGGATGATTTTATGCCATATTGGGCTGAATATTTCATTTAAGAACGATTTGCGCTAGATTTTAGAACATTTTTTTCTCTCCGTTTACTCTTATAATTTCAATTGTATTTCGACTATAGTTCTTTCTTTCATTCGCATCATAGTAATAATGTGACATGCAGGAAAATGCGACAGTCATTTTAGTTTAAATAGATCAATGGTGATAAGAGTGATAGACTTTGTTTTACAAAGAGGTTATACTTCATCGTTTCAATATATTTCCAGAATCTATATTTAAGAACGAGACGACACGACGACCATAATTAAAACAATTTAGAAATAGCAATTAAAATGCTAACGGAAATTTTGGAAAAATCCTCTTTAAGGATTGTAATTGTGAAAGAAAATTCCAGTAAAGCAAAATCTCTTACATAGAGTTATTTAAATTGCTATTAGCAAAATAGCTTATTCGATTCGATTTTTAATAACACTGTACTAGTTTTTGGGACCTTTTTTTTTCGTCTGGCTGAAGATAGGTCATTCTTTCCTTATTTGGGTACGGGGAATTCAATGATGCTAACCGTTTTGCTGGATTGATTCGTCACCCCATATAAAAAGTTCAAATCAAAATTTCATCTAGAAAGAGGTGTTTTTCATAAAGAATCTCTTAGTTACTTCTGATAAACAAATGATTTTTTGTCAAAAGTATATTTTCCAGTTCATGATAAATTAATGGGCACTCGAATTGTTAACTTTTTAATCAATTTATTGGATATTTTCTTGTATGTATTCTCCTTTAACTCCTAGGAGGAGCATAGGGCCAATATGAAATCTCTCCATTTGTCACGATCCCTTGCGATGACTTTGATCTCTTGCCACGATTTTCCCGATTCTTGGATTTCCTTTTCCAACGACCTTTTCCAGTTGGTTTTGGGTCTACCACGTCCTCTACTGCCTTGTGGATTCCACTCAAGGGCCTGGCGACAAACTTCGCTGTGTGGTTTCCGGAGAGTGTGACCAATCCATCCCCATTTGCGCAGTTGATCTCGTTTGCTATAGCCATCTGTTTGCATTTTTGATGTAGCTCGGCATTTGATATAGTGCGAGGCCACCAAACCTTTAGTATACGCCTTAAGCATTTGTTGACGAATACTTGCAGCTTGTTCGTAAGTTGTTCAGTAACAAGCCATGTTTTGCACCCATATAATAAAACCGATTTCACATTCGAATCAAAAATGCGCACTCTCGTTTTGGTGGATATAACGGATGAAGACCATATTTTGTTCAGTTGAGCAAACGCGCCTTTTGCTTTTGCTATTCTTGAGTTGATATCCTCTTTTGCTCCACCATCCATGGAGAATTTCTTCCGAATTTTCTTAAAATTTTATTTTTTGCTCAGCGTTTTGTGAGTTGATTCACTAAATCTATAGTAGAACTGTCATTTGTCATATGATCTTGTTCTACAAAGGTTTGAAAGTTTTACAATAAAATATTGTTATTGGTCCGGAAAAATGTTTAATTATAGAATTGCAAATTTAAAATTGATGCTTTAACCCATTAATAGCCACTTCCTATACTATCATGCAAAAAAAACTTGTTGGTTTAAGCCGCTTGTGGACTGCACAGCTTCTGTTTGTTTTTCTCTTAGGTATTTTACCCACCGTAGTGCATCACTGCTGCAGAAAATACGTTTAGTCCTTTTCAATCCGTCTTGTGTGGGTTTTGTCCACATTTGATAGATTTTAATATTTTTGACTGATTTTCAAAAAAAGTACCAAAAACATGGTTTTGCTTTAACGCCCATATAACCTTTAAAATAAGGCGTGGCATAAAAAAAAGAGCTAAAAGATGTGTCTTCAACACCAAAAGTATAAACCTTCGATTATTTACATATTATTCACCGAAAAAAATTGGCAAACATAAGCAATATTCGTGATTCGTTAACGCATCAATGGTACGATATGGGTTAAACGCTTATAACTCGGGATGTAGTGAACCAACTGAAAAATAGTTAATGTACGGCTTGTTAAGGGTAGTTTTTGCTATCCGTAACCTTTAACAAAAATCAATTTTACTATTTGCAGAACTGTGATTTTTTCCAGACGTGATGGAAAAAAACCAAGATCACATTCGCAATAAGAAGGTCCCGGAAAACCATGTTTAGGCTGGACCGGGGTAAGGGCTTAAAAACATGGACGAGCGCAGATCCTGACTGCATCCACTTTCTTGTTACTTGTAGTCAGACTTTTGAGAATCGCAGCTCAGTTTTCGGTACTCATATTTTGCATACTCAAGTCCGTCTATCGCTCACTCTATAAGAAAATTATGTAAAAACTAATGATAAAGTTAAGAAGTATCCGATAATTTGATAACAAAAATTAGTAACTCCATTGCCAATTAGTACGTCTTGAACAGAAAACATACTTTTGATGAAAAATCATTGATTCATCACAATTTAATAAGAGAATCTTTAAGACAAACACCACTTTCTACACAAAATTTTGATTTTAACTTATTGTATGAGGCGATGAACCAATCCAGCAAAACGGTTAACACCACTGAATTCCCCGTACCCGAATTAGGTAAGAAAGACCTAATTTCCGTCGGACCAATTTTTTCAACCAGTACAGTGTAATTAATTGTAATAATTTAACAGGATAATTTTAGTTTGATTTGGAAACCATAATTAAGAAGAGGCTAGAAAAAATCACGGACTACTTTAATATTAATTGATTATTTTCAGTTTAAATAAATGCAAAAGAAAACTCCACTTTGTGCTATTTTTTATTAAGAATATGTTAACAAAGCCACTTAAAACTGAAGAATAGATAAGTGAGGCAAAAGTTAAATTTACACAAATTCTACACAAAACAATCTTTTTAAAAGCATCAAATTAAACTGCTTGAATATTGAGCAAACATTAAGCAAAATAAAAAAACAAAAAAATAAAAAATTAACAAAAATATATTAAACTAAATGTATGTCATATTAATTATTAAGAAATCTTTCATTATATTAAATATAAATACATATAAAAAATAAAATAAGTTTATATTATTAAAACACTTTTTACAATTTATTGAAAACAAAACAATTCATGTAGAAATTAAGCAAAATAATACTCTTAATACATATAAGAAAAACAAATATATTTATTAAAAAAAAGTACACTAAACAAAAAACCAACTCCCAAATTAAGTTTTTAACATAAAACACAAAATTGAAAGTCCAACTAAAATCCAACCATAGAAAAAATCAAACAAAAAATTTCAATTTCAACTAAATTTTATATACAATAGGGGAGATGTGTGTACCTTGGTCCGAGTGTACCTCAGTCTAAGTGTCGGTTGCCACTCAATAGTTGTACGTGTACGATAATGTTCTTCTATGGAATTTTCCACTCACACCGGTGACTCATATTAGTAGACTTCAGACCGTCAAGCTGTATGCGTGTATAAAAAGTGACGGAAAAAGTGTTTTCGGTGTGTAAAAATTAGTTTTTGGAGTAAACTAAGAAACGTTTTGTGAGAAACTTACTTGAAATATTTCAGTTTTACAACATCAGGAAGGAAGTTTAGTTATTGTTTTAAGCTTTTAGTGTGTTTTAGATGTATTCTCATTTATATATATTGTGGGTGTTGACAGTTTTTAAAACATGCTGTCTGTGTGTACCTTGGACCTATGCTTATTGACCAGGAAGTCTTTTTCGACGGGCAACCATTAAGCCATGATCGCCTCTCAATATAATAGTATTATTATTATTTACGGGATTAATGTATTTATCTGCAATCATTTTTGTTAAATTAATTGTTTTTTACTAAATGCACTTTTTTTGTGTTATAATTTTTGTTTATGATTAATTTTTTTTTTATTGAAAAAAATGTTACTTTTGATTACATAATAAATGGTTCTTTCATAATTTATTACCTAAATACAATGTATTCTCTTTTATTTTTAATAGTCCAAGGTACACTTGCATGGTGTACCTTGGACCGTTTGAGATTGCAACGGAAAAAATAATATTTCTACTCAATGGTAAGACATAGAAATATCATTGTCACGTCATTTGATGCTGCAAACATTGTAGAAATATAACTTAATCAAAAAACTAAAGAAACTTTTTTGGAAAATCCAGCACATTGAAAAAACTGAAAAGTGGACCAAGGTACACACATCTCCCCTATATCAGACAAAAAAAAAAAAAAAACACAGAAAAAAAATATTTTACAAGCCATAAAGTCAAAACTGCTTTAAAGTACTCAATATAAAAAGAAAAACAAAAAGCATCTGCTATACGTACATACATATATAAAAGTAAATAAATAACCAAATAGTTTAAAAGAATTAGACTTTTAACTCGAATATGAAATAAAAGAAAGAAATGTGTTAAAATATGAAAATTGTAAATTATTCAAACCAAATATAGGAAGTTATATATACAAGCATTACAACAATACATTCATATGCATAGATATACAAAATAGTTAATTTTTTTTTTTGAGTACTTAAAATATATCATTATATACTATGTGATGTCAAATAAAAAGTTGTATAAAAAAATGAAATAGCAAAAGGTTAAAAATGTATATCATTTTGCATGTAAATTGAAAATATATAATGTTCAGTATGACAAGAAAATTATAATAATGTGTACAAAAATTAATAAGTTGCATACATACATTGGGGTATTCGAAAATGCATGTAAATGTATTGCATGTTCGATTACATTATCTGTGCGATTTGTACTTATTCAATATGCTTTATTTATGGTTCAAAATCATAGTGGTGAAAAATTTGAGAAGTACAAAATATATCAAAAATTCTTTTTAAACATAAATATGAAAACGATCTACCCAATACCTCGTTTACTATTTTTATTAAGTATTTCCTCTAAAATATTCACTTACAAATATTAATTGTGAGTCTGAACTATTCACGACTATGAACTTAAAGTTGTTTTTTATTTTCTGTAAATTCCTTAAAGAGTTTATTATATTGTCTGATGATATTAAAAATAGTTTTTTTTTCAGCCAAAACTTGTCGGGAGTACTTTGTTTCATTATTTTCAGCCTCTAAAGCTTCTTTGGACATCTGTTCTATTAGCAGTAAGCAACTCAAAATAATAGGGCTGAATTCCTCATCCTTTACGTCTGATAACACTGTACTTGTTTTTGGGAACTTTTTTTTTTGGTCTGGCAGAAGATAGGTCTTTCTTATCTAATTTGGGCACGGGGAATTTAATGGTGCTAACCGTTTTGCTGGATTGGTTCATCACTTCATACAAAAAGTTCAAATCAAAAAATTAATGGGCATTCGAATTGTTAGCTTTTTAATCAATTTATTGGATATTTTCTTACTTTAACATTAATTTCTTCCGAATTTTCTTAAAATTTTATTTTTTGCTCAGTGTTTTGTGGGTTTATTCACTAAATCTAGAATAGAACTGTCATTTGTCATATGATCTTGTCCTGCAAAGATTAATAAAATTTTAAGTTTATAGTTTTTCGGTCCGGAAATAGCCTCTGTATGTTATTGCGAGATATCCTTTTATCAAAGGCTTATAACTTGGAATTTAGTGATCCAATTGAAAAGTAGTTAAGGTACGGCTTGTTAAGGGTAATTTTTGCTATCTGTAGTCATTAACGAAAATTAATTTTACTATTTGCTGTTTTTGTCATACAATTTTTAGTAGACCTCAAAACGGTGATTTTTTTTACTTTTGTGCAAGGATAATTCAAGATCCTGACATGATAGAAAAAAACCAAGATCACATTTGTAATAAAAATGTCCCGATTTATCATAAATTGCTATAAAAGCTGAAAACGGAAAACCATGTTTAGGCGGGACCGCTGTAGGGGCTAAACACATGGACCACCGCAGATGCTGACAGCACCCACTTTCTTGTTACTTGTAGTCAGACTTATGAGAATCTCAGTACAGTTTGCGGTACTCATATTTTGCATACTCAAGTCCGTCTTGCGCTCACTCTATAAGAAAATTCGGTAAAAATTAAAGATAAAGTTAAGAAGTATCCGATAAATTGATAAAAGAATTAGCAACTCCATTGCCAATTAGTACATTCTGAACAGAAAACATACTTTTGATGAAAAATCATTGATTCATCACAATTTAATAAGAGATTCTTTATGACAAACACCATTTTCTAGACAAAATTTTGATTAGAATTTTTGTATGGGGCGATGAACTAATCCAGCAAAACGGTTAACACCACTGAATTCCCTATGCCCGATTTGGGAAAGAATGATCTATTTTCCGTCAGACAAAATTTTCAACTAGCACAGTGTTATGATTTTCAAGAAATTTTTTCTTTTTTGTAAGAAGCAAAAAAAATTTGCCAACTTATCCTTTGGTAGCATAGTGATATTTTCAATAACACTGTTCAACACAAAAAAAAAAAAAAAACACATGAGAAAATCCAAAAAATTCTTAAAGTAGAGGTTAAAAAAAAAAATACCCGTGTCTCGTGGTATTTCCCCAGCACGTCACATTTTGTTTTAATCGGTTTTTGCAGTCTTTTTATGCACTGTACATGAAAAAAACAAAAATACCGCATTCTTGCGTTAAATCGATGAATTTAACCATATGATCCTTACATATGAAGTGTATCATGTGTTCATCAAACTTATGCAAGATATTGCGGGGAATATTTTTGTATAAAATTTTAACCCTGTTCAATCCCCATATGCGAGTCATTTTTGCCCTTTTCTTAAAAAGGCACAAATATGACGCCTAAAACAGGGGAATATTGTGTCAGTATGTACTAAAGAAATATTTGCTATACAATTTCACTACTAGTTGCTGAACCTTAAAAAATCAAAATTTTATCCCAAAAGCAAAAAAATAGTTAAAATCAGTTAGCAGTTCTAATAATAAATATTTTCCAAATTTCACTCCACTGTAAGACTACATTTTGGACAAAACTCGCTCCCACAAGATCATAACGAAATCACACAAGAATCATTTTCCTAGAATACATTAACCTATTATATCCTGTTTTTATGGGTCTTTTTGACCCTTTTCTCTAAAACTGAGCCACAATGGGTTAAAAAGTTTTGCAAAAATATCCTACAAAAAATTTCAATTAGAGTTACCAAAGACGAAAAATTCTTAAACCTTAAGGTAAGCGCGTCAGGGATGTAATTAATATGCAATGTGAAAAGTCCTAATTGATTTTAACGATTTTTTTGTTTTCGGGCTCAAATTTCGACCTTTACGTGTTTAGAAACTAGTAGTGAAATTTTAGAGTAAATATTTCTGTAGTACATACTGACTCTGTTTTGGGTGTCATTTTTGTACCTTTTTAAGAAAAGGGCAAAAATTACCCACATGTGGGGGTTAAACAGGGCTAAAATTTTATACAAAAATATTCCCCGCAATATCTTGCATAAGTTTGCTGAAGACATGATACACCACAGATGTAAGGATCATATGGTTAAATTCATCGAATTAACACAAGAATGCTGTATTTTTGGTTTTTTCATGTACAGTGGATAAAAACCTTCGAAAATGTGGCGTGCTGAAGAAAAACCACAAGGAACGGGTATTTTTTTTTACCGTCTACTTTAAGAATTTTTTGGATTTTCTAATGTGTTTTAAAAAAGTTCGAAATTGTCGAGCAGTGTAATCATTTGATATCAGCAAAGCTTCTTTGTTTTCGTATCACACGCAATGTAAAAATATATACATATGTATATAAGCCCTCTTACGAAAGGTTACTGATGATTAATGACTAAGGTATCATCTTTTTTGATAGAAAGACCTGAAGTGTTTTCAAAAACTTAAAAATAATGATGAAAAATTTCAGATAACCTTTAAAAAGTTTTACGATGTGAGCATTTTTTTCTTGCAACATTAAAATTGGATATATACGAGTATATATGCATATATATCAGTTTTTACTTTGATCTTAAGTTACCAAGAGCGGTTTTCAATTTTAGCACCTGTTCTTAATATAACTATGAATATGGCATTTTGAGCTTACATAATTTTTCAAATACCCCTGAAGTAAAATTTATTGAAAAATAAAAGAATTGATCTCGTTTTTGAAAACTACATATGCATAAGAAGCTATGGATTAATAAATACAGAAGAAGTAAACAAGTTTCAGAAACTCCTATATACATAGATATGTACTAAATGATCCCGCAATAAAGCATACATACAAATAATAAAAGAGATAAATTCATTACAAAAATATTAAACCAACATTAAAAAAAAAAATAAAACAAAATAAGAAATACACTTTCAACCAATGCAGACAACAAGAAAAATTTATGTATATTGAAGTATCCAAAATATTTTAAATTGTTATCAATAATTTACAAAAAATATATGAATAATATTTTACAAAAAAAAATAAAAAACACACAAAATTGAACATGTGGACCCAGGAGTAATGATATATTGTACATAAAGAATAAAGAAATAACTGATGTAAATCTTTAATTCAAGAAATACATACTTACGAGTATATTACCAATATTAAATAGCAAAAGTCAGTATATACACATATGTAAGTATGCAATTAATGCAAACCAAAATTTAATAGCAGAGCGCTGAAAGGCATACAAAATTATTATATAACACGTATATTCTATAACAATATGTATGTAAAGGAAAATTGTAGTTTTAAAATTTTCAAAAATTTTTGAGACATAAAAAATAAAAGAAATTTTTGAAAGTATAAACAATAAGTGAAAATGGAACAGATATGGAACGTGTGTACCTATTATGATATATTTTGCAAACAAGAAAATAAAAACAAAAAATAAAAGATACAAAAAAGCCTATTAATTAACAAAAAAAAAAAAATTTTAATTCTGTAACAGCTAAACTGCAAGAGATATTTTAAATTATTTATCCATATGACAACAACTACTACTTTATTCGTATGGATTGTATTATGATTATTATTATTATTATTATTGGAAACAAATACATAAGAAAGGCAGATATTCATACATACATATATATATCAATATATTTTGCTTCTTATACAACAGCAACAAAAAAAAAAAAAACAATTTTAAATTGTAACTTACGTCTAAGCATTGTGAATTAATTCACACACATACATACATACATACATACTAAGCTCTACCTGTACATCTTTACCTGCAAGTGTGAACATGAAAAAAAAAATGATACATAAATGCATACTTACGAGTACAACAATAAAAAATAAGAAAAAAAGAAACACTTTGATTTCAATAAATGTTTTAAAACTAATGAAAAATTGCTTTATTCTTATGGAATTGGATGCATATAATCGATGGTCAAGGTGAAAAATTAGGTAAGCAGTTTTACGGGAGAGTGGGAGTAAGTGGCTCACTTTATTTATTTATTCCTTTGTTCAAGCTATTTCTTCTAAAACAATACATTACATTTATGAAGCATGAAATCTAACGTGACGAATCTTTTATTTATTCGAAGTTTCTTTTTTTTCTGGAAGTTTTTGACAAGTTTTTTTCATCATGATTTTCCTTGATAAATTTCCTTTGAGGTGAGTTTGTAGCAATAATCATCATTTTCATCGGTTTCTTCCTTGTGTTGTAGACTTCCGTGGTTTTGCCTTCGGAAATCCTCGTTAGACTTCTGGTGATCTTCCTGGCAGAAGCCCCCTCATTTTGTACTTATAATAATGGAAGAGAATCAAGATCGATATGAGGAGATGTCTCAGACTGAATTGGGTCGTTGTTTTCAGCGGTAGTGTTCTGAAGAGTAATTTCATTTTCTATGATCGAGGTTTCTTTAAGATCTTTATCAACGACCTACTCTGTGTCCATGTCTCTGTTGGCAAATTCACTTCCAAGAAAGTCTGATGCTGAGAATGTATGCGAATTGAAAAAATTTAAATTGAAAAGTGGTTCATGTATCCTTCCAAAAATTGTACATGTATCGACACAAGCTATCAGCAAATTGCAAATAATTTTAAGGTGACACGAGATATTTCAATGTAGCAGAATATTTGTGAAAATGACAGAATTAGCATGTAAGTACTTACGATAGCAAGAAATTGTATCGAGTTCTGTGCCACAAGTGGAACAAAAGAAACTTTTTTCGGAATAACTTAATGCCACTATTGAAGCACTTTTGTTTATTGATAAACGCGACAACAAACTTTTGACGCAACCACAAATACGTATGAGGTTAGGTTACCGACAGAGGTAACAACACACATGATAATCGCACGAAAAGTCCTAGACCTAGCCACCTATCTCCACTCTCCCCTATCGTTTGTAAGATCTTCGAACATCAGCCAAATCCAAGATATCCAAAAACGCACATCCACTTGTTGTTGACGGGAAGACTTCCTCACTTTTTTCCCGATCGGAGATGCACATTCCAAGCCAAAAGTCTACTTATCTAATTTTTCAGCAATATTAGACTGACCTTACTTACCCCTCCTTGAGAAAAAATTTTAGTTTAATTTTAAACCAAAAAGTATTTATTTATATAGAACAATGACAAAAAAAGTATTAATTTTAAACAATTTTGGAATAATTTTCAAACTTTTCTGAAATAAATTTCAACACGGAAAAAACTAAACAGTAAAAATTTATTGAAAATCCCAGTATTTTTTACTGATTTTTTCAGTAACTATGCGCCCGTAAAGAAAACCGTAGTTTTTACTGATTACACACAGTAAATTTAAAAAAAAAAAATAAAAAAAATTATGTTGATGGTGTCGAACTTAAGACCTTTGTGTTTCTAGCCGAAGCTCTAACCACTGAGCTACTGTAGTACTTTCATTTCTATAGCTTATTGTTTAATTTAAATTATTTTCCAATAAAATTTTTCACAATCTCAATCAGTAATAATTGAATTGTATTCTAAGAAAATATTGCAGAACTCACTGGTATTTTTTTATGCGACAAGCTTTCACTTCTCTATTCAATAATTTTTACTGTTTGTTTCTCTACTTTTTGAAGTTTAAACCGTATATTTTACTTTCGTACCATTACTTTTTCATGAAATGTCAGTATAGTAATTGAATCACTGGAACAAACCGTAATTTTTGATGAGATTATGATCACTTTGTGCTATTTAAAAATGAAATTATTTTTATATCGCCACTTTATGTTTTATATTTATTTTTTTGAAGTTTTTTTTTGCTTTAAAAAACATTTTGAGGAGTCGTCTGTGGACCCTTTGCCTAGGCGAATCAAATGCAATTCGTCCGCGATTGAAAATGTTTGCTGGGATAATGAACATAAAGAACGGAAAAAATTTTACCAAAAGTTACCATTTGACAGGTTTTCATTTTGAAAAAAAGTAGTAAGGGTATTACATTTGGCCTGAAGAAAAGTTAGATATTCTACAGTGTAGAGTCTACAATGCAGAATTTTGAAAATTTTATTTGTATGGGAGATGCCACAGAGCTTGAGTATCTGTGCAAAACTTGGTTGCATTAACTCAAATAATATTTTCCCGTTAAAAATGCATCCACGGACAGCCAGGCAGACAGACATGGCTATATCGATTTGGGAGGTGATATTGATCAAGAATATATGGGCATATCCAAAAATAATCTTCCCTTTTTGTCATATTCTATAACCAAATGTGGTGGAATATATCACTAGACGTTTAAAATGAAATTCCCAAGAAAATTTCGACATGAACGGGTGTCAGGAAGTCCGTTTTACATAAAAATTTCGGGAAAATTGAAATTTCCGATAATATACGGGAGAGCACAGCTTTCAGAAGTAGTAGATATGTTATGGGGCACCTTAACATACTTCTTGACATACCTTTTCCTCCGAAACTCCTGTTTTTCTGAAGTAATGTTTTTTTTTTTGTGAAGTCACTAACCACCAAGACCGTTTCACAATATGTATATAATTTGGTAAAGTTTAATAAAAAATGTCCATATTACCACTTACCCAAATTTTTTAAATATCCTCAAAAAAAAATATATTTTTCCCTAAATTGACAAAAAATTTATTTCGGGTTAAAACTACAACTAGACATCTACATTTTTTATGTTTTGAGAAAAACACTTTTTAATTTTTTTAAATGGAATTTTTGCATGAGATTTTGAAGTTCTCAACTTTTTTTTTTGACATAAAATTGGATGGGGACTACATTTCAAAAAATCGATTATATAGGAACGTAGAGCTTTTTTTTGTCATGTTTCTGTATACTTAACTCAAAACATCAAAAAATGTAGATGTCTAATTGTAGTTGTAACCCGACGATATAAGGTTTATTTAGTGCGTAGCTATATACAAATGTGCATGGTGCTTTAGGAAATGTTTCTTATGACCGTGTCTTTCTTATAAGCGGTTTTCTTATATCCGTCGTCTACTGTAATCTTATTATAAATTTACACATTCTCATTATGATTTGACTCTTTTCCATTTTGAGCTTGAAAAGGTGTAGTATTAAAAATAATTAGGTTTTGCAAACAGCGCTTATGTACTCAGCCTCCTAAGCTCATAAAATTATTGCATCTTATGCCTTTGACCAGCCCTTTTTAGAAAAGTATAAATAAGACCAAAGCTGAACTTAAACTACTTGCCTGAACTTAGATACAAATAAAAAATTTTGTGCCAAAAATAATGTATTTTTCTTCCTTCATGAGTAGAATCACCCACATATATAAAATACTTTGCCAATAGCATCGGTTAGATACAATTTTACTAACTAAACTTTATCATCCACTGAAGTTAAACTTTTTCAACTCCATACAATTTATAAGTGTTCCATTCTAACCCTACGAATCAATGCTTAATACAACATTTTCCAAAAGTTCAGTCGCAGCTTAAAAATCGATTAAGAAAATATTAAGGAACTAGCCTTCTTTGCCCGCTTCGCTAGGCATGTTTGTTTAGTTTTTTATACAGGGATAAAATTTTGATTTACGCCACTGCCACGTCACCAATAAAAATTTAGGTATTTTAAGAAAGTTAAAAACCATCTTAAAAATTGGCAAAGGCATAGCTGGAGTGTCCCAGGATACCATCAATTAAGGCTTGTTGATAGTTTGTCTAAGATGTTTTTCCTGTAGTACATCTAGATATTCTTCGTTTTGACTATGAAGCCTTCGGATGACCTTCGGGAAGCATCGGGTATTCCAAAAAACCATCAGTTAAAGTTTGTTGATAGTTCACCATAGATTTTTTCCCTCTCGTATACCTAGATATTCTTCGTTTTGACTATGAAGCCTTCGGGTGACATTCGATCACCTTCGGGTGTCACAAAAAACTATCACTTCAAGCTTGTTGATAGTCCGCCATAGATTTTTTCCCACTCGTATACCTAGATATTCTTCGTTTTGACTATGAAGCCCTCGGGTGACCTTCGGCAAACTTCGGGTGTTCCAAAAAACTATCAGTTAAAACTTTTTGAAAGCTTGCCTTAGATATTTTTCCTCTCGTATACCTAGATATTCTTCGTTTTGACTATTAAGCCTTCGGGTGGTCTTCGGAAACCTTCGTGTATAGCATAAAAACATTCCCATACCTAATATATACTCATTTCCAAATTTTCAGCTCAATTGGACGAATGGTTTCTGAGTGATAATGCTTCAGACACACAGACACACAGTCATTTTTATATATATAGATAAACATTACTTGAATGTTCTATTGTAAACTTACAAAATGGTCATGAAAAGAATTGGATATAACATATATCTCATAGTTAATTCATTGAGGTTTTAAAATGGTTTATTGGGAAGTAACTTCAAATTGAAACATTTACAACCACCACTTTAGTCAGCGGCAAGCGATCATGTATTAACTATCAATGTAAATTTGTTTAAAACTCTCAATTAAACATCACATGGTATTATAATTTTCTAACAAGTTGTTATTTAAAGATTTTTGAGATTATGCTACCTAAATACATGCAATATTTATCTATTTAATTTCATAAAAAAAACACATTTTTTCGATAGACAAAACAATTCCAAGTTTCCGCATTTCATTTGTGTCACTTAACATCTTGTAGACGCTGATTGCAATTAAGTGGATTGCATAATAGTTAGTTCATCTGCTGCGTATGCCACCTTTCCTTATTGTATTCGCACATTCAATGGATTTAAGATTCGTCCGGCCATTACTGCTACATCCAAGTCGCGATCGATGATGAAAAATAAAAATGGATGATTTACTGAGATTTGAATGGGCTGCGCTTGTTGGCCAGTGTTGCCTGCCAAGGGAAGAAGAAAACAATAAAAACGATAAATAACAAGAAACAATCATTGTTTCGCCTGAGTGGGTTATGCATTTGCATTCTTCTAGCCGACTCAGTGCAAAAAAAAAAGTGAAGGTGTGTATCTCTACCAATCTGTAATCATTATTTCCTCATACTTACGTTTTAACTGATTGATGGGCCGAGTGCGGATATTCACATTAATCGATTGTTCAATATGTTTTACATAAATTCCTTTTTCATCAGTCATAGGCCGAAAATCTGCACGATTTGGCTCAAAGATGTCACAAATTCCCATCTATTGGGAAGAAAGAAGTAAAACACTTTAAATAGAAATCAATTTTCAATCTTTAAACTTAATTATATACTTTTTTCTAAATGTCAGCTTGCATTGCACGAGATTGTAAAGCCTCTTTTGTTTAAATAAATCGGTTGATCTAGCGAGTTGTCTAAGATTACACTAGTATATAAATAGGTAAGCGAAATCGATTCAGTCTCTGTTTCTATAGCTTAATCTCAACCGATTTGCCACGACGCTAAATGGAAAAAACGATCTCACAGCTCAACCACTGCATCGACTTTTACGAAATTTGGTATGGTGATAGGATTAGCGCTAAGAAACGATAAAATGATCATTATATTTTTCAGTAGGTGGCGCTACGCCCCTAAATGGAAAAAACGCTCTCGCTGCTAAACCATTGTATGGATTCTTACGAAATTTAACTTGGAGATAGGGTCAGCACTAAGAAACGATAACATGGCCATTATGATTTTCAGTAGGCGGCGCCACACCCCTAAATGGTATAATACACTTTCAGTGCTAAACTGCTGCACCGATTTTTATGGGATTCGGTACTGTGATAGGCTTAGCACTATGGAATTAAACGTAAAAGTTTTTAGAGTGGGTGCAACGCCCTCATATAAAGGTAGGCTTAACACTAAGCTTATATTTTGCTTAGTGTATTATTTTTGCAAAAAAAAAAAACTCATAATAGAGTAAGTTTGGATAATTTGGACTATGCGGGTAATGTGGTGCACCCTTTAATTTCCCATACGAAAGACTGCATAACAATTCTGGTTATTTGTGCACATTTCAACGCGAAAAACATATTTTTTACACTCTTCGGCTTTTCTATTATGCTCCTTACACGTGTGCAATTTCTTAACAAATGCGGTGAGGTCAAGTTGACTTTTTTAGTAGGTACGTTCTGAAAAACTAAATAACTTCCTCAGAATTCTGTCTTCTAAAATTCAAATATTTCTAGTGCAATTGTGGAACTATTTTTCAACGAAAAAATTTATAAACATGTCTGATTTTACGTTTCTTTTATATATTCAATGATATAACAACTCTGATTACTGTTACACCTTAAAAAGCAAATTATATGTGTGGGATACCCAAGCTTGAGCAATGTGGAGTACTATTTTAAGTATGATTTAGTATTTATTTATTCACTTGTTAGTATGAATTTGGTTTAGCTATTTTATAGCAAATATAATCTAAAATAATACTACTCAACTTTTAGTAAACAAAAAATGCGAATAACGGTACTAATTTCGGAAATGGACAGGTTGATCCACATTATCTGACACTTTTCTTTTTCAGCTATTTTCAGGTACTTTCAATTTATCTGGCCTAACGCTTGAAAATGTTAATATTTTAGTTTATGAATCAGCAAATAGTTTAAACAATAGAATAACTAACACAAATTAATTGACCAAACTAACCTACTACCATTACTTTGGTAGAAATTGGCGAAAAAGAAAAAGGTGACCACATTACCCGAACTTACTCTATATAATTGTTTTTTTAACGAACTTATTGTATTATACACTTTACAAGACATAACATATTAAAATAAGAGCTGTCGGATTACGCCAATTCGTACTACACGTGAGTAAGTGAATTCACGAGTAGGTACGAAACTCCGTACCTCCAAATCACGTGTATTTGGAGGTACGAGAATTTGGTAAACTTCGTACAATTGACACGTTAAATTTTTCAAAAATCCAAAGTACATTTTTAGGGTTGTCACCTGGTAATTTTCCAAAATATTGTTTAAATAATGGGGCGCTCAGGGGGAGGGGGGTCGGACAATTTGTTACGAAGTGTTACATGGGTGTGGGAGGGGTCATCAACAAAAAATTCAAATTCAAATTACCAAAATTAAGATTTGTTACGTTACTAACGGGGCAGAGGGGCTTGTAAGTTTTGTTACGTTGAGTTATGACCGGGGAGAGGGGGTCAAAATACTAATACTTTTTGTGATTAAATTCATATTTTTGGTTGTGGTTCTCTTTGTATATGAACTTTGGCCATATATAGTAATAATAGAGCTATGTTCTTGATATTTATAGTACAAATGTTTATAGGGTTAAACAAAAGAAAATGTGTGATTTTGAACAAAATCCATAAACGGACACGCCTACCTCCCAAACAGGAGTGTGGTCGAGGGTTTTTTTTTTTCAAAATAAATATCAATTTCCATTAACTTCGCAACGCTTATTTCAGAAAGGTATAAATTTTGCACTATCTTTCATAGTTTTAAAGTTATTAGAAAACTATTAAGGGTGAAACCTTGGGCCAGGCCAAACATTAAACACCCTTCACTGCAGTATTTTGAAAATTTTGCTTTTATGGAAGGTGCCACGCCCTTAGTGTTTGGGTGACATTTAGTTGGATTATCTCAAAAAAACTCTTTCAGTATAGCCTTTTGAATCTTTTGGTTATAAGGGAGGTACCACGCCCTCTTGTATATTTTCGCCCTGTTTTTGCTCTGGGCCTGTATTTACTGTTTTTAGTATTTCACTAAAATTTGGTTGGATTATCTCAAAAAACACTTTCAGTAAAGCATTTTGAAACTTTTGCCATTGTAACATGGGAGATGCCACGCCCTCTTGTCCGAGTTCAGTCAGTTTTTGCTCAGAGCGTGCATTTATAGTCTTTAGTATTTGGGTGAAATTAAGTTGGATTATCTCAAAAGACTCTTTCACTATAGCATTTTGAAACTTTTGCTTATATGGGAGGTGCCACGCCCTCTTGTTCGAATTTGCTTAGTTTTTGTTCAAAGCTTGCGATTACCCTTCCTAGTATTTAAGTGTATTTTAGTTGCACTGTAAAGAAAAAAAACTCTTTAAATTGCATTTTGAATATATTTTATGTATGAGCGGTAGGTGTGTCCGTTGACCGATTTCACTCATTTTTAATCCCACGAACTAACTTTGACGACAGAGGCAGAATACTAAATTTCATTGAATTATTTTGCTTATTTCCACGCACAGACAGCCAGCCAGACAGACGGACGGACATGGCTATATCAACTCAGGAAGTGACGCTGCCACGCCTCCTACTATGCACAACGGAAAAGCTTTGTTGTGGACAGGAAGGTGTATGTTGTAAAAGACAAAAAAAGTTTTTATATTCGAAAATTATCTACTTCAGTTAATGGCAAAAATTTAACATATGTATTTTGACTTGTAAAGGATTAATTGCCAGTCTCCAACAAGTTACAGATTATTCTCTTAAATTCTTTGAATTAATTACTTATAATTTTAGCAGAATGATATATAATGTGTACTTACATTCTGCAAGTCATTAGTTAAGAACATCGTACCGTGTAGCTTAAAATCCGGAATTATAGCCTGCACCCAACGTGGCTTCAATTCCTTGCGCATCAGGCGTAATGTCGGACCCAAACGTATTGACGCTGCTGCTGTAACCAAATCCGTATTAAAGTCGGGAAGTAAAATAATTAAATTGTATTCCGGCGTATTTAATTCCAACTCGAGTGCGTGCATTTTCAAATTCTCAAAATATTTGTAATAGAGAACGGCATTGTACACTTTGAAAGTCGTATGAACAATCTGCTGATTGCTCAAATAGAAGACATGACTAATGATGTCGGTGTTATAATTTTGTTTTACCGCAGCCGCACCACTACCAATGCTGTGAAAACTTGGCTCTATATCTACCGTAGATTCAAATTCATTATTTTGTAGTGCCATAGCAATAAGAGAACCCGAGGCAGGCCCCGAAATAGAAAACAGACCATGATGATGATGGTGCGGTGCAGTTGATGTTTGTGGATGAAAGAGCGTAACAAAAAGATTAGAATCCAAATCTTTGTAGCCACCACCATATAAATGACGTTTGTTACGAAGTCTACTTCGACTGCGGCTATTGATAGAGGCAGCCATGTTCCTTGCTGATGGCAAATAATTAACTTTGGGAAAGCTCGATTTGGCTAATGGAACTTGCAATTTGCTGCTGGGTAAACGTGAGACACGTGCTTTCTGTATGCGCAGGAGTGGCTCAGCATCTTCCACTGCAACAAAGGATGAAACCAACTCGGCAACTTCGCCATTAATTTTTGCTTCCTTGTTTTCGGCTTCTTCATCAGCAACAGTGCCGGCTTCCGTACTTGATGCTTCAGTTGTTGATGTATCTGCTGCTTCCGGTGTTGTCTCCATTTCACTTGATGTTGCTTCAGTTGTTGCTGGTTTCTCAGTAGTCGTTTCAACAGTTGTTTGCGGTGGTTCTGTAGTAGTTGTGGTCGTAGTTGTTATCGATGGAGCAATCGTTGTTGCTGCTATTGTTGTGGACTTTTCTTCTGCTTCAGCGATTGTAGTCATCTCTCCATTTGTTTCATCAGTTGTTGTCATTGGAGGAGATGTTGTTGTTGTTGTCAAACTTCCATTTGCCATTTCCAGTGCATCGGGCATTGTTTGTTCTGTTGTCGTTGTTGGTGGTATGGTAGACGATACCATATCTACTCCTAAATCATATCCATAAAACATAAGTATCGTTTCATAGTCACGTGTTATTGTAACGTTATCCTTATTGAGACTTAGTCCTTTGAGAGGGTTTTCCGAACCGAAGAAGTAAGTCTGAAAGTAAACATAATTTTAATGGAACCGTGATGAGAACAGTAATATAATCTTACTTAGTGATAGTCAAAAAAGATAAATTACTAAAATCGAAAATACTATACTATATATGGATGCAATAAATAAATGCAACATTCTTCGCAATATTGCGTTATTACTTGATGTTTCCTGGTACTACGATTTCGAACGATTTTCCATAAATTTGATTGTGAGCGAAAGATATCTCCTGTTGTATACCCTAAATCAAAGAATATAACAAAGTCGTAGAACTTTTTTGACAGACTGGAGACAAGCAAGTGAGGCAAGAAAGAACAGGCTTTAAGGATAGTTTTAAATCAGTTTTGATTACACTGTTCAACGGCAAAAAAAAATATCTGGGTTCGGGCTATGTAATTATTATTGCTTGCTATTGATATAGTAGGACTGCATTTACAAAATTTTTCCATCACGTCTCAGTTTTCAGATAAAATAACAAATTGAAAATCACGATTTACATCCGCGCAAAAAATAATTAAAAAATTTTTAGCCGTCAAAATTTCGAAACGAAAATACCAGACGATATCTCGGAAACTAATGATTCAATTGAAAAAGTTAAAAGTACGCTTTAAAGAGAAAGCTCAGGGCTATTAAATGTTGCTGTCAAAAGTGAACTAGACTACTTTCAGGATGTACGCTATATTTCTGAAAATAGCGTTTTTGTTTTTCACTTTAAATCAAGGATAACTCGGATCTCAGACGTAATAGAGCAAATCGGAGGTCATATTCGGATTCAGCGAACAAAAATCTATAAAAATCACTTAAGCGAGAAACACATAAAAAGTATGCATGCATCAAGAATTGTCAAATTGAAGTCAAATACATGTCTGCTTATGAGAGCGCCCAGATAGAAAGTATGCCCGAAGCAATTCTTGATGCATGCATACTTTTTATGTGTTTCTCGCTTTACTCTCATTTCATACTTTTTTAAGTTTTTCAAAAACGCAGGACTGTGTTATCTTTATAATTATTGTTATGTTTAGTTCTAGGTTACCTTATCTTAATAAATGAATAAATAAACAAATATTTTTCGCATGAAAAATTAAGCTTAAGAGTATAATCTGCATCTGTTGATCTTTTGACATTTGGTTTTTTGGGAGGAAAAAATCCTACTAAAAATTATGATTCAAAACTTTCTAGTTAAGCTAAATAATTTGTCATATTTAGTTCTTCATTAGCATCAGTGTAATCAACAAAACTCAAAGAAATGAAGAAAAATTATATATTCGTTATATTAGGCGCATTTTTGCTTATAGAGGTACTTGAAGGAAAATTATATTAAATTCAATATTAAATTAACTTTTTTAAACAAATTACACTAGCAATGTCTTAGTGAAACCGAAAACATTTCACCATCGAATGAATTGACTTCAAGTGCAAATGCTTTTCGCGATGCAGCCATAGCGAAACTTGCAAATTTATCAGAAGAACCAATTAAATTGGGAACGAAGTTACTAGAAGATGCCTATGCCGATAAATTGAACAAGGAGAATGTTACTCGACTTCTAGCACAGTCCCTTAGGGATTTAGAAACGATTGATCTTAATAACCCAGGAGGTAGAATTAAGAACTTCCTATCGTTTGTCGTTGTATTTGATGTTGTTAGCGGTCGCGTGAGTATCAGTAACGAGAAAAATCTGGGTATTGATGTACTGCTAGCCTTTAGAGAAGCACTGGAAAAACGTGACTACAAAAGTGTTGCGGACGCATTTCAGCAAAAATTTGATGAATTTCTGGCATGGCTGACACAAGAACTTCAAGCAAAAAGTGATAAATTGACTTCGGAAGAGCAGATGAGGGTGAAGGCGTTCAAGAAAGTGTGTCTAGACATTAGAAACGAAACTAATTTGGCTAAGAAAATGAATGCTTTAGATGTTTTAATTAATAGATTTAGGTTGTAAATTTTTTAAGAATTAAGTGAAAATGTAGCGGTTTCATTTTATTTTAAAAGAATCGACGCTTTATTTGTGTTTTTTGTTTTAAAAATTTGCTATGGCTTACTGATGCATCCCAAATGGAAGACGGCACACAGTGTCGCGAGTGCGGCCAAAAGGTCAAAGTTAAAGTCTTAAATATGAACCTATCAAGGATGGCATATTGTTAAGTATACTTAAACTAATAGAAATTAAAAAAAAAAAAAAAATAATATATCTTAATAGCATAGTTATACGAGCCCCGTAAACTTCGAGTTTTGTAAAGATAGAATAAATGCCAAAAAAGAAAAATTTCGTTCCATGATTCTTAAATCGAAAGCAGGCCTATGTTACTAAATACCTTAGTTAAAGCCAACTTTTTATGAACAAATGACATTTTTCCTATATAGTAGAGCAATTATTGAGCAGATTTTTGTACTAACGTTTTGTTTACAGTTACTTTATTGGACATGTGTTTTTTTGCTTATTTGTGAATTTTAAAGAAAAGTTTGGGAGACCATAAAAAAAGAATCACGCAAAAGACCCTATTGCCATAATTAGAAACAAAAGAGAGAAGTACAGTGTATAAGCAGACGAAAAAAAAAAGTGCCCCAATTTTTTTTTCGTTAATTTTCTAAAGTGACCTCGATTAAAATTCAATAAAAAATTAATATTCTTAGGACAGTAAAATTAAATATCTAAAAGGAAAAAATTGCTGCGGACTTGAAACTTAACACAGTTCTTTATTGGAAAATAGTTACTTTACAAACAAAATTTGTTTGCTCAATAAAAGGTGTAACTCCCCTTTTTGGGGGTTCAAAGGTCAAAAAAGTAATTTTTTGAACAAAACTAATAGTCAAAAAAAAAAATTTTCAGGCAAAACTCTTAGCCGATCGGAATAGATTAAAAAGCATTTTAAAGCTTAAGATTTCCTATTTTTAATTGCATAGTTTTTTAATTCAATATTTTTAAGAAAGAGTCTTCTTTTTTGCTTTCTTAAATGAGTGAATTTCCTAAATTGAAATATTTCACTTTAATTTTAAGTTATAACTGCTATAACTTTTTTTCTTCTTATGCGATCGTAAAAAGTCAAAAAGCATTTAATAGGTTATTATTTAGCCTTTTTAATTTTATCAAAAACCTTTAAAAAATCACACGATACTAAAAGTTTTATACTGAAAGTAGGCTTAAAAAGGGGCGGACAACGCCCATTTTCTAAAATTTTCATAATCTTACCAAAAAGCATCACTGTGCAAAATTTCATCAAAATCGGATAACGTTTACTAGTTTTGGCCGCTCTATATATGGGCTCGCGACACTGTGCGGAAGCGAAGAATGTGGTGTCGTGAGAGATCCAGTTGTTAAATAGGAGCTCCAATAGAATAATGTATCCATTTTTTACGCCTTATGTGTCAGAGAATGTCCATGGAGGGCACCGACGTATGCATTTTCTCTACTTTCAAATCTTTATTTACGTTTCCAATGTGTTCAAGGCATGTCTGATATTTTTTTTTACATCCTTAACCGGGAGGCATGATGTTGCGTTACTCAGGAAATAAAGACACGAGGGATGTGAAGGCAGTGGTGTTGAAATCATTTTTGCCGCCCAGGTCTAATTTTTAGGAACCATAAGCCTAAAAAACTGCACCAGTTTCGTTTCGATGAACAAAATAAGGAAGGCTACGCATCAATAACACTACCGTAAGCAGGGGTGACTTTGATACAAAAAAACAGGTTTTTCAAGTTCAGGAGCTTATAGTTTCAACAATTTTAATTAAGTTAATGGTTTCATTGCTCTAAATTTTTCGTGGGGGCTTCAGCTTTGATCTCATGTTATAAAATTTTTACGAAGTAATTACAGTTATTTTTAAATAATGTTATTGTAAGTGGGTTAAAGTCACCTCAAGGGTGGGGTGACTTTAACCGAAAAATTTCATTCATTGATTTTACATGCTATACCTTCAAAGATGCAAAATGAGAGTATAAGGTTTTGTTAACTTGAGCTCTCTCAATATTTTGGTACATTTGTATAGGCAATCAGTCTAGGTTTTCGAATGTTTTCAAGGTCGCGATTAAAAAAAAAACTAAAATTTTTGATAAATTCGGTTTCAGCCTTTGGTATGTTTTAATTATTTGTACATATGTATGTTACATCAAATAACAAAACTGACACTAAAGGCTAAGCAAAACTTAAAATATCCACAACAACAAGTTAAAAATCCATTGAAAATTAGAAAACAAAAATTACTTGATTCAAAAAATTTTAAAAACGAAAGAAATTCTTAGTAGGTTACTTCAAAAATTCTTCTTTTGTTAAAAGGCTTCGATGGCTTAATTTAAAAAATTTCCTAAGTAAATAATAGCAAATATCCTTTCTGGGTTTCCATTGAAATATTAAATTGTTTTACAAAGATCAAAAAGAAAAAATTATTTCACTTTGGCAAAAGACTAGACTTTATTTTCACTACAGTTCACCATTCCCAGTATTTTGTGCGTCAATTTGGGCCGAGTTAGGGTTCCTTCAGAGCCAGCCTTACATAACAAAATTTTATGGGAGTGACTTTCGACCGGTCCAAAGTCACCCCAAAAACGTTGTTTTCTAACATACTCCTATATAAAAATGCATTAAAAATACTTAGAAGCAAATATATCCATGAAAGTCGATTGATTAGGGAAGAAAATTAAACAATAATTTTAGTGATATCATTCTCCCACCGCCAGCAATTTCCCTTCTAGTCAATAAGTAGTAAATTTCTGAGCGTTTAAAAATGCTACATAAGACAACTTTTCGAAAATGCACCAATATATCTGAAAGTTCGCGCTCAAATCAAATATTGAAAACAGACGCTAAAAGCCAATACTTCAAGGTTACACATTGACCAAATACAAATCGATAACTAGTCCTCGAGATGAAAATATTACGATTTTAATCTTTTTTTTCTTGCCGGTTAAAGTCGCCCCCAGATGTCAAAGTCACCCCTTCTTAGGGTGCTTGTTTTTAACGCCTACTTTAGGAATTTTTGGGATTTTCTCATGTGTTTTACAAAAAGTTTTAAATTATCGAACAGTTTAATACAAAAAAAGAAAAAGACGCATTTTAGTAATTTATCAATGAATTGTATACAACTTTTCCATTTTTCCATCGATTTTCTTAAATAGTATCTTATTTGCTTAACAAATATATGGACTATGACTTTTTTTCATTTTTTTGGAAAAAAAAATGTTTTTTTAGAAATCAATGTATATCGCCGAAACTAACAAACCAACCAATAAGCAATGTGAATATCATTTGTAAGTTATTTAATTACACTAGTTTACAAATGATTAAAATTTTTTTTCCCAGCGAATGCCGTTACTCATTTTATATGGAAAATGGGCTGCTGATTCCGAAAATTGCAATTTTTTTTTTTTATTTCGTGTCGTTTTCGAGATATCGGTCATTTTCGGTTTTTGGACCAAAAAAAAAAGATAGTTCCATTTAAATACAAATATCTCAAGAACCAATGTTTGTATTCAAACAAATAATATGTCATATTAAAGGTAATTATCTACAAATGATACTCAAGTTACTTTTTGGCTGGTTTGTTAGTTTCGATGAAATAAATTGATTTCTGAAAAAAAGAGCATATTTTTCGGAAAAAATTACAAAAATGTCTAAATCAACTGCAGATTTTTACAAGAAAAAAAAAATTTTAAAAATCATTTTGTATTTTTATATCATAGTCTATAAATTTGTTAGGCAAATAAAATACTATTTAAGAAAATCGATGGAAAAATGCAAAAGTTGTATACAATTCATTGATAAGTTACCAAAATGCGTTTTTCCCTATTTTTCCGTTTTTTTGTAATAAACTGTTCGAAAATTTGAAACTATTTGTAAAAGAAATTAGAAAATCCAAAAAATTCTTAAAGAAGGCATTAAAAGGAAATACCCGTGCCTCGCCGTTTTTCTCTAGCACGTCAGATTTTTTTTTAATCGATTTTTGAAGTTTTTTAATCCACTGTACATGAAAAAACAGAAATAACGCATTCTTGTGTTAAATCGATGAATTTAACTATATGATCCTTACATCTGAGGTGTATCATGTCTTCAGCAAACTTATGCAGGATACTACGCGGAATATTTTTGTAGAAAATTTTAACCCTCTCAAACCCCCACATGTAGGTCAAAATGACCTTCATGTAGGGGTCAAAATGACCCACATGTGAGGGTTTTAGAGGGTTAAAATTTTCTACAAAAATATTCCTCGCAGTATCCTGCATAAGTTTACTGAACACATAATACACCTCAGATGTAAGGATCATATAGTTAAATTCATCGATTTAACACAAGAATGCGTTATTTCTGTTTTTTCATGTACAGTGGATTAAAAAACTTCAAAAATCGATTAAAAAAAAATCTGACGTGCTAGGGAAAAACGGCGAGGCACGGGTATTTCCTTTTAATGCCTTCTTTAAGAATTTTTTGGATTTTCTAATTTCTTTTACAAAAAGTTTCAAATTTTCGAACAGTTTATTACAAAAAAACGGAAAAATAGGGAAAAACGCATTTTGGTAACTTATCAATGAATTGTATACAACTTTTGCATTTTTCCATCGATTTTCTTAAATGATATCTTATTTTCTTCACAAATATATAGTCTATGATACAAAAAAAAAATATTATAAAAAAGTTATGTCTTCTTGTATAAATTTGAAGTTGAATTTGATTTTTTCTTAATTTTTTCGAAAAAAAAAATTTTTTTTTAAGAAATCAGTTTATTTCATCGAAACTAACGAACCAACCAAAAAGTAATGTGGATATCATTTGTAGGTAATTTAATTACCTTTAATATGACATATTATTTGTTTAAATACAAACATTGGTTCTTGAGATATTTGTATTTTAATGGAACTATCTTTTTTTTTGGTCCAAAAACCGAAAATGACCGATATCTCGAAAACGACACGAAATAAAAAAAAAAAAATTAGATTTTCGGAATCAGCAGCCCATTTTCCATATAAAATGAGTAACGGCATTTGCTGGGAATTTTGGCTGTAAACTAGTGTTATCAATAATATGACATACAACACGTTTAAATACAAACATTGGTTCTTGAGATATTTGTATTTAAGTGGGACTATCTTTTTTTTTTTTGGTCCAAAAACCGAAATTGACCGATATATCGAAAACGACACGAAAGAAAAAAAAATAATGCGATTTTCGGAATCAGCAGCCCATTTTACAAATAAAATGGATAGTGGCATTCAATGGGAATTTTGGCTGTAAACTAGTGTTATTTTTGTCCTAAAATCCCAAAAATTTCATACACTTTCGAAAAGACCCAGTAGGTATTATAGGTCTAGTCAAGTGCTTAATTTGCCTTTTTCTTAAAAATTGTTATAAGCCCTCAAAATCTTAAGTTACCCTCAAAAAACTGTTTTGGGTGACTTTGTGCGCTTAAAAATCTGTGGCTCATTTATTTCTTAACCGATTTTGCATTTTTCACTGATTTGGAAAGAAAAATCTATGGCCATTCTAAAAATATATATTATAGCTTTAGTCCAATGCAAATATGCAGATATTTTAGAAGAAAGTTAGAATTTGGAAAAAAAAAATTTCGTTTTTACATTGTCTGTTTTAAACAACACTTTGAAACATAAAGCATTTATTTTATTCATAAAGAACATACAGTTTTAAATAAAACTATCCAATATTTATCAAAATTGGTTGAAAATTGAAGATGTGACGCAATTTTCAACTAATTTTGATAAATGATGATTTGTTTTATTGAAAAATGTATGCTCTTAATGAATTAATTAAAATTTATATGCCTACCCTTTCAAAGTATTGCTCAAAAAAGACATCGAGCTGCAAAAAACGCAATACCTAGTGCTTATAGCCTCCTTATATCCAATACCTTTCCAAAAATGGTCTGAACATGAAAATTGGTAAAGAAATCTTCAAGTTATGAACAATTATGTGAAGAAGTTTTTTCACTAATTACTGATTTTTCCACTTTTTGTACCCCTCAAAAAACTACAAAAAAATCGCACCAATTTTTTCCCCCATTTTTATCAGTTTTGGCAACTAACCAAGCAATGTACCAAATTTTAGCAATATCGTAGTGAGTGTGGCTCGCTGCTCAATTACCTTAATAGGACTAACTGGATATAGATATCGTTAGTTAGGTGATTAAAATTTTCACATACACTTATACCAGTCTGTCGAGTCACTTTTGTGGTATTAAAATGGCACTTTTAGTGCTACTTAGGTTTTAGCTTGCATCGCTAAACCGCCACTCTAACCTAACCTAACCGAGTGTGGCAGTTCGATTATTACAAACTCAGCAATATCCACTTGATTGAAACAAACACGACGATCTCCAAATTTCATATCGAACTTGTCCATAACCCTCTTTGTGGATTTGATTCAAACTTGGTTTACATTCTCATTTTGCTGAATCACAAAATATACAGTACGTGTATAATAAATGCGTTTATCCTCAGAGACATACGTTTTTGTTAGTTTTTACAAAAATCTAAAAAAGTGGAGATTGTCGCCTTTGTTTCTATACCCCTTAATTATTAATTTACGAGGGGAAGATTTAAGATCCATGGAATGGGGGTATGGAAGTGGAGTGGAAATATAAATACAAATTTATTTTTCCTGTTCAATACATTCTTCAGCTAAATTTTTCTGATCTTGAGAATAGGTTATAATCGCTCGAAGTCAGGTCAGGACTGTAAGTTGGGTGAGCTAAAATTTCCAAGCCCACCTGAAATCAAAGCGGCGATCCCAACACAGCTCTTGTAAATAGGCGCGTTCTCGTACAGAGGAGAACACCATTGGTCAATTTTCCCCTTTTTTTTCTATGATACTTTCTTGAACCGCTCTAAGATTGAAGTGTAGTATTCTTCAAATATGGGGACACCTTCATCTTTGTAATAGATCAACTGGATCCCTTCTGAGTCGTTCGTCATGATTTTGCAGCCGACTGTGGCACCTTAAACTTCTAAGGTGGTGGTGTGCCTTTGTTGTGCCATAGAGTCCTGTTTGAACTCAGGTTCATAATGATAAATCCAAGTTTCGTCTACAGTAACAACTAGAGCAATCACTCCACAACTGTCTTCACTACAAAAGGTACAAATACTCAGAGGAATAATTCACGCGCTGTTTTAATTGAGGATTCGTGAGAATTCTCGGGACCCATCTTGCGCTGACTTTAGTCATGCTATGGTTTGTGTCAAAAATTTCAAAAATATATGTAACTGATACTCCAACAATTTTCGCGAGCTGTGTCTTCTTTAGTCGGACATCTTTCAATATTAGTTGGACTTTTTGAATGATTTTCGGAGTGGTCACCACGAACAGCCGTTCTGACCATGGGTCGTCTTCAAGTGAGTTCCTGCCTTGCATAAAGAGGTTGTGTCACATATAAACTATAGTTTTACTCGGACAAAAGTCAGCGTAAACGGATGACATCTTTTTCAGTATGGTTTAAACTGATTTTCCTTGCATGGTAAGAAAATTTATAGCAGCACGGTACTTGATTTGCTCCAAATTTGAGAATTTATTCGGGATTGACTTGTTTGATGGACGATAGTTCAAAAAATAATGGCCCGAAAAATGAAATGATAATTACATTGGGTTAGCAGAAGAATGTACTGAATGTTTTTTTGTTTCCAGCCCTTACCCCTCATTCCGCGAACTTAAAGATTTCCCCTCGTACAAAGCTTTATATAAGCTATGCATATTTGAAAAAATGAAAAATGAAAATCGCCAATTTCAAGATGCTGCATTTTTTCAACAAACACTGTGTAGCAGAACTAGTGATGAGCGAAGTTAGTCTTGGTCTTGGTCTTGGTCTTGGTCTTGGTCTTGGTCTTGGTCTTGGTCTTGGTCTTGGTCTTGGTCTTGGTCTTGGTCTTGGTCTTGGTCTTGGTCTTGGTCTTGGTCTTGGTCTTGGTCTTGGTCTTGGTCTTGGTCTTGGTCTTGGTCTTGGTCTTGGTCTTGGTCTTGGTCTTGGTCTTGGTCTTGGTCTTGGTAGTATTGGTCTTAGTAATTTTTCGAGACCAAGACGCTTAGACTGCTTTTCAGTCTTGGTAAATTTTAGTTAATAGGCGGGATCTTTCAACCATAAAATCATCTCTCAATTTGAAATTTGGCATCTTAAAAACCCAATTGTTTTGTAAAAATAAAGTTTGGAAATTTTGAATACTTAACAATCTAAATTTTTTCAAGACCAAGATCGAGACAAAAACTTAATGCCCAAGATCAAGACCAAGACTCAATATTAAATCCAAGATATTGGTTTGCTCATCACCAAGTAGCCAGGCATCGGTACTGCAACATTGCTAAATTAGAGCTAAATCAGTCGCACCAAACTTTCTCAACTGGTAGACTTAGCATCATTTTCATCTTTTTCTATGTTTCAACACGAAATTTTCGATTATAAAGGGTGGACATTATATTTTGAACGTACGGAATCGGCAAATAGCGGCAAAATGGTATTAAAATCATTGAAATCTCTATGATACATGTGAAAAGCTTTATTTTGTCACACAGTGTAAATGAACAAAACAAACATTTTATTCAGAGTTAAAATTTTAAAAAATAGGTTAGTTGGTTGATCAATTCAACTATGTGTACTTGAATTTTATTTTTGCATGTCACCTGAAGCCAAAATTGTTCTAGTAAAACTATATCACTCAAATACTCATTCAAATCAATATGCCTACGGCAAATGATTGAAATAAATAATAACAATTTCAATTAAATGAACAATCAATTATCTACATACGCGTGCTGATGATTTGGTCAAACAAATCGATGTTAAAAGTTCAATGATCCCTTTTACCATACGAGTATCTACATATGTATCTACAAGCAATCGTACCATTTTTGTAAAATAAAAGAATAAAGAAAGATATTGTACTTAGGATCAAAAATAAATAAAAGATAATGAAATATGGAAAAGTTCTATATATTAACACATTTTTAACACATTGGTTCCATTGTGCGATTTAATGGTCAATTTCACAGAGTTTCTAATGTTTGCATTGCTAAATTTTAATAACTCCACAAAAGAGTCAACGAAGCATAAAAGTTTGACCTTTTTCACGCATAGGTGTAATAAAGTAAACTAAAATGAAAAATTTTCGAAGTGTTTTGGCAACAAACAATAACGGCACAAATGGCACTTGATAGTACCGGTAAATAGTACAGATAAATAGCAAATTTGAGTGAAAAATCGTAACCGATCGGAATTGCATTTAGATAACTCACAGTTATTTCACTTCTTATTGTAATAAACACCACAGAACTAATCTCCCCACTAGCAATGAGAGATAACAACTTAACGAATAGCACTCAGATAACCAAGATATCTAAAAGTAAATGCATAAGTTCAAAGTTTATTTACCAGAAAATAAAAATTGCAAACAGACTCTGCCCAAGATTACAGACGATGGAGCGATTTTTCGAGTATATGCATAGAAAAGACTTATAAGTATATGGAGGTGTCGGAATTTTCGGGGCGCTCAACTAAAATGTTCCTTTGGAGTCTAAGTATAAGATATATGAAGCACATTTCAGAACTTAAAATTAAGATTTAGAGGTCGCGAAAAATTCGGAAGACAGCGTTTTTGTCAACTGGAATCGCATTTTCGGCATTGAAAGTGTTATAAAAAAATTGTCTGTAATAAGTTTTTTCAAGTAATATTGACCAGAGAACCCAATGCTCCCATTCATTTTACACTTAGCATTTGTATTTTTGCACCTATAGACTTATTCCATTTTCAAAAAAACCCCTTCACATATTGAAATTGTAAATTTTAAACGTTAAAACAGTTTTGTGGGTTTCCCTGTGAATATGCGTGAGATAAAACATTATGGGTCTATGATGAGGATCACGCCCCTCATGGAGTCCAAAATTACAAAAAAAAGTGATTGAATATGGACCCAAAAATTTCAGATTGCCCACACACTGTGCAGGAAGGAACTTATCAACACAAATTGCAGGTATTGTGAAGTTTGGTGAAATTTTATAATAAATATTTCTGTGATGCATACCGACTCAATATTCCCATGTTTTAGGTGCCATTTTTGAGAAAAATATATATGTGGGGGATGAAGAAGGTTAAAGTTTTCTTCAAAAATATTCCTAGTAATATACGTATCCTTCATAAGCTTGCTGAACAGAACACGTAATGAAGCTCAGATGTAAGGATCGTATGGTTACGTTACTTTTTATTTTTAGTACAAAGTAGTATAAAACTTTAAAAAAATCTGATGTGCTGGAGGAAAACGACGAGACACGGGTATTTTATTTAACCTCTATTTTAATAATATGTTGAAATTTCTTATGGGTGCAACAAAAAGTTTGATTTTATAGGATAAAATGTGTTTACCGCTTAAGTATATAATTCAACTCCTGAAAGGGTTCCCATCCGAAATCGTTATGCAAACATATAAACATGTGAACGACTTTCTTTGCCCTCCTTTTTTTGCACAGGTCCAGAAAGTATACTTAGGACTTCAAAAAGAAGCCTGTAAAATTTCAGCAAGATCCATCCGATAGATTTGTGTCAGAATAGAATTGAAGTTTGAAATTTTTTTTCGATTTATCAGCGCTATTGTAAAAAAACAAATTCTGGAGATAGGGCACTTTTGTATCTTACATATAAACTAGGATCGTTAAATATATATTTTTGTTTTTAATGCAACAGCATTGGGATAACGAAAAAAAATTTCAAATTTAATTTCAATTCTGACACAAATCTATTGATTGGATCTTGTAAAAATTTCACGGGCTTCTTATTGAAGTACTAAAGATACTTTCTGGCCCAGTCCAAAATGTATAAGGTGAAAAAGTATTTTTTTGATCCACCGTAGTGTAAAATAAAGATGCCATTAAGACATTTAAAAACAGGATCAAAGTATCCCACAACAGCACACACAGCGTCATACTGTGTTGCATTGAATGTGGAGTGAGAGAATTTTTTTTGTTCTGGTTTTCTCTGGCTTGCAAAAACTTATTTCGTTGCACTCTGTCGACTTTCTGCACCGATATTTTAGATTGTTGCCGATATTTCAGTTGTTTTTTGGTCTATTACCGATAGTTTTGAGGTTTTTCATTACTTTTGGATCTTTAGCGTTTTAAACACTTTTTTCTACATCCAAAAAAGATTATTACGAGTATTAAATTCTGTCAATTTTCTGGCTTTCTTATGAAAAGAACGTCGCTCGGAAAAACTGCACGTCTTAAGACAACTGCCCACAATTCGGCCACCGGCGATACTAGTTTAGGTAAATTTTGTATGGGACTCCCCTTAGAGGTAGAGCTAGGCTTGCTAGTGCACTAAGCACTCTTCAGAAGCAAAAACTCATTCAGCCAACACTATTTTGCTTTAGAAAAATTTAATTTGAAACTAGTAAGGGTGTAACTTTTGGCCTGGCCAAACATTAAATACTCTACACTGCATTTTTTTTTTGAAATTTTGCTTATATGGTGCCACGCCCTCTTGTCCGAGTTCACTCAGTTTTTGCTCAGGGCTTGCATTTATAGTTCTTAGTACCAGAGTAAAATTTAGTTCAATTACCTCAAAAAACGCTTTCAGTATAGCGTTTTTAAGCTTTTGCTTATATGGGAGGTGCCACGCCCTCTTGTCCGAGTTCACCCAGTTTTCGCTCAGAGCTTGCATTTATAGTTCTTAGTATCTGTGTTAAATTTGGTTGGAGTATCTCAAAAAACGTTTTCAGTATAGCGTTTTGAAGCTTTTGCTTAGATGGGAGGTGCCACGCCCTCTTGTCCGAGTTCGTCTTGTTTTAGGACAGAGCGTGCATTTATCGTCCTTAGTATTTGAGTGAATTTAGTTGGATTATCTCAAAAAACTTTTTCAGTATAGCATTTTGAAACTTTTGCTAATATGGGAGGTGCCACGCCCCCTTGTCCGAATTCAGCCAGTTTTTTTTGTGCTTAAAATTCGTAGTATTTATGTGTATTTCGGTTGCATTGTCGTGAAAAATACTCCTAAATTTGCATTTTGAATATATTTTTGTATGAGCGGTAGGTGTGTCCGTTGACTGATTTCGCTCATTTTCAATCCAACGAGCGAACTTTGACGACAAGGCAATGTACCAAATTTTGTTGAATTATCTTGCTCAGTTTTCCCAGAAAATGTATTTCCAGGCACACGCAGCTAGCCAGACAGACAGACATGGCTATATCGACTCAGGAGGTGACACTGATCAGAAATATATAAACTTTTCTATATCATTCACGCCACCTTCTCTGCGTTACAAACGGAAGGACAAAGTGAATATACCCTGGGTGTAGGGTATAAAAAAAAAAGAAATTATATACCTATTTATACCAAATCGTAAAGCCGGATGTAGCTAGCATTATTAAGAGATTATTACGTACTTTTTTAATTTAATTAAATTTAGAACAATTTTATTATCACTCGTTATATGTAAATACTTTGCATTAATAAATCAATTCAAATAAATAATTCTGACTGAACCAAAGATACCTACTCGTAATCTTCGATGGATGTCACGATACCCAACTCGTATTATATCACGATTATTTGGCAGTTGCAGCACATTACGCATCTCCGTAGCACTACGGCCTGTTGAGCCTTCATACAGAGCGACTAAGACGCTCATAAGGGCAGTGGGCGAAAAGGCGAAATTATTACGATTTAATATTGAGTGATAATGCAATATCCGATATGTCAGATCGTTACTCAAATCGACCATGAACTCCGCCGGTGTCAACTCCTTAGCAATTGGTATTTGCTGATGATGCAGTTGATCGACTGATGGTAGTGGTGGTGGCAGCTGTGGCCGCGGATAACCATGTGCACGAAACTCATTGTGATCGATGTGTATGAAATGTGCACTACACGAAGCCAGAGAGCAGAACGTAAGGCAAAAAATGACAAGGATATGCCGTTGATATTGGAAATCAATCACTTTAAATTTTGCTTCACTCTGTTTACAATTTTCCATAATTGTTTTAATATATGAAAAAAAAGTATATAAAATTTATACACGAATTTTATTTATATCCGTATGTGAGAATGTAATTCTGATACAAAATTTAAATCAAATCACTCATCCATGAACTTAATTTTTGTTTATATTTGAGAGCTAAAAATATGCGAATTTTTATTTTGTTTTTTTGCTTTTTTTTTTAACTTTCATTTATTAGAACACAAAAAAAAATTAATTGTAAAACATTGCGTTTTTATTAAATTGCATTTTATTGTAATTTTCTATATAATTCATATAGGATTTTTTTTTTAAAAATATATGTTGTATTTATTTTATATTATTTTCAAGGCGAGCATATTAAATTGTTAACGATATTTTATCACAGTTGTGATTATTTTAATGGTTGGATTTAAATAAAGTTTTTTTTTACACCGTTCAAATGTTTTCCAACTGATGCGTTCGCTTGCTCTCCGTTAACTGAATTGATGCCGCGATCGTAAGCTTCTTTTTGCACCATTTATTGGCAAATGATTTGAAATTGTCTATTGTTAGGGCACTTGAATATATTGAACATTAAAGGGAGTTGGAAATTTTGCAACACAGAAAAAATAACGAATGTAAAAACAGAGCCAACAAAGCTGCAACATTAGAGTGTCGAATGATCGACCACCCTACGTTAAGTTGTGGAGTAAAAAAATATTTATAAAAAACTGCAACAAACGCAGAATAGAGCATCTGAAGTAATAAGCGGGGCAAAATTTCCCCTATTCAATATTCACTATTTGGTCGATGTAAAAAAAATGTTTCTTTCTAAGGGTTTTTTTACTATTTTAGCAGAAAATTGCATTTTGAGAACAAATTTAAAATGTCAGATAATAATGGCCCATATTGAAATCTTGTGAATTACCTTACTCTGTATTTTTTTTTTTTTTGAACCGAACCACAGTGTTTCATGTAGAACAAGCTAGGAGGACAAAATTATTTTTTGATACTTTTGGGTAGTGAAAGTCTTACTACGACATATTATTAATATTTTGATATACAGGGTGTACCAAAATTTCCGGAATCGTCAAGTGTTTTTAATGCTGCTCGATAAATAAAAAAAAAATAAAAAACACGTGTCCAATATTTTTAAGAGGGCAATTCAACGATACCAATTTTGGCCCCCTACACGTCTCCTCCCACGGTTGACGGAAGAAACTTCAAAATTTTATATGGAGACTCCCAATTTTTATTGCGGATTCGGATTTTACGTGCAAAAATACGACACTTTTGTCATCACCGTAACTAGGAATTGCTCATTGGGTGAGGGTTTTCATACAGATTAATTTTATTTTATTTCAATATTTTCAATTCATTTATAATTTATATAGGAAAAAGATCTTAATAGACAGGGTTTGAACCTGCAAAAATTGGTATCGTTAAAAAACTCTCTAAAAAAATGAAACAAAAAACCAGAAAAGAAATAAAACAGAATTTTTTTATGTTGGAAAAAGTATAAAAACCAACATTTATTGTTTCTTTTTTTGCAAATGATCAATTACTACTGGCAGTACGATACAAATAAATTAGTGATGACATGTTAAAGTATGAAACGGTTTCAGCTTACTTCAACTTTAAATTTCCTAATCAGTTTCATCGTCAATTTCATCCGATGAACCTGATACATACAATATAATCTTCCTCAGATTCTAGCAAGACATTTGGTCGTGATTGTGGAACTGCAGGAGGGATAATTAGTTTTAAGACCTCTGCACACAATTTATCCGTTTTCATTTTTTTTTTTTTTTTTTTGTTATTTCTCTTAAGGAGTTTAGTACCTGGAGACCGATCCCTGCTCAGTCAATAATCTGATCTTCTTATTTTAGTCGATGTTTTTATTTATAGCTATTTTTTGTAATGAAACTTGTACCTTTTCACCTCCAATGGTCACACCGATGAGAATAACAATAAGAAAAAACTCGGAAAGCATCGAATGGTATAGAAAAATATCAAAAACTAAAAATTTTTTTTGGTGGAATAGAATGCCCTAAAATAAATAAATGGGATATGCCACGCACCCAAAATATTTCGTCTTTTGTATGGGGGCTGAAATATCTTATTTTCAAAAGATCATAACTCGGAAAATAAGAGTCCTATTGGAAAAATCCGAAAGGATATTTTGATAAGGAAAAATGTAGCTATTCGATGCCATTAATAAAAAAGAATTTCACCTTTTCTTGTAGCTATGCTGTAAGACTGAACTCAGCGTTTTCTTCTACTTCAAGCAAGGATATTTCAAAATCCTGCAGGTATAGTGACAGTTCTGCTGATAATGACGGATTCAGCGTATAAGAAATAAAAAGTTCATTCCATTTAATTTTTTTGTGCCTGAGTTATTTTTACAAAAATTTTTATTTTCGTAAACAGTGGCCGTGGCCATTATTGAACAAAGCCCACTTTTCGTTATGCTTTAGATACTCATGATCCAGATCAGCATACCAAATTTCATAGAAATATGTTGTACCACTTCCGAGAAATGGCATTTAATGTGTTTTACTTGTATGGGAGGTTCCACGCCCACAGGCGATATTTTGCCCACTTTCAGTTTGTAGGTGCCTAATAGCAAGTAAGCTCCCTACAGTTAAATTCAGAAAGATTGCTTTAGTAGTTTTTTTTATAGCGTATTATATTTTTGTAGGCGTACCACGCCCTTCACCAAATTTTTTTAATATAACGGCATATCACTTATTATTACTTATTTTCAGGGGTACAATCTATTACATTTTCATTATAATTGTCGGAGTCGTTTTCGAGTAATATTGAATAAAAATTTTCATTGGTTGAAAATGGGGCGTGGTACTTCTTGGATACTGCCCACTTTTCGGTTATTTCAAGGCATTGATAATTGTCGTACATATCAAATTTCATCAAAATATCTTGGAACATTTGCGAGAAATAGCATTTAACTTATTTTGCTTATATGGGAGGTTCTGCGCGCAACGGCGATATTTCGCCCACTTTCAGAACAGAGATACCCTATACCAATTAGGCTCCACACAGTTAATTTCGGAATGTTTTCTTTATTAATTTTCATTTTATACCGTTTTATATTTTTGTAGGCCGTGCCACGCCCTTCAACGAGTTTTCTAAATATAACGGTGTATCACATATTAATCCTTTTTTGCAGAGGTAACATCTTTTAAGTTTCCATCAAAATTGTTGGAGTCGTTTTCGAGTAATATTGAATCAAAATTTTCAAAGGCTAAACAGTGAACGTGGTACTTCTTCGATCCCGCCCACTTTTCGTTTGTTACAAGGTATTATTAAGCCGTACTCAAAATCAATTTTGGGTTTAGGTAAGAGTCCGGATTACTACTTTCAAAAATAAATGAATCGTGGTTTGAGCCGGGATTTCTTACGTCGACATATTTGATAACCAAATTATGGTCACAAATTTAAAAAAAAAAATGATATTTTCGGAATTGAAAAGAAAGCCACAACCATATTAATATGGAGCAGAAGTACTTTTCAAGTAATTCCAAACACTCTGCAACAATTCTTGAAGCAAATATTCGTGATAGACAGCATTTGAAGTCAGTCCCAACAAAACCTTGATAGCTTCCTGATGCAAGGAACGTCAAAAAGCAAGCCAGTTTAATTACATTTGGTATTCCTATTTTTCTGTGTCCGGTCTTAATTTTTGGGGACAGTTCATCGAAAATATATTTTAACACTTCTTTACTTACGAGAAAATTCTTTACAATGCTGCAATAAATAAATTTTCAACGCTTAAGCTTATTTTGCCTTATGATGAAAGTCGTGGTATTTATCTACGTACTTACGCTCTTAAAATTCTTCTATTTATTCCAAGAGAACGATAATTTTCATAACTCCTTCGTCGGAAAAATAATAAAGTCCATCACAACCTATAAATTCAAAAAAAGAACTTGCACTCGATTTTTAAACGACAGAAAATTTCAAGTGACGAACTTGACTGTATATTCGTCTGTTTTCGTTTTACAGAATGACAATTTTGTTCAATATAAAAATAACTAGTAAGGGTGTAAAATTTGGCCTGGCCAAACATTAAATACCCTACACTGCAGTATTTTTAAAATTTTGCTCATATGGGAGGTGCTACGCTCTCTTGTCCGAGTTCACCCAGTTTTTGTTCAGAGCTTGGATTTATAGTTTTTAGTGTCTGAGTGAAAAACGTTTTCAGTATAGCGTTTTGAAGCTTTTGCTTATATAGGAGGTGCCACGCCCTCTTGTCCGAGTTCGTCTAGTTTTAGCTTAGAGCGTGCATTTATAGTCTTTAGTATTTGAGTGAAGTTTGGTTGGATTGTCTCAAAAAACTGTAGCTAACTTATATCTAAAATTTAGACTGGGTACAAGCGGGTACATGCAATTTTTTTAACTGTTTCCGAAGCTTTCTAACACATTACCCAAAGGAGGAAATAAAAAAACTCTAACTAAAACATAAAATACGTTTTTTTTTGTTATTTTTTACTAATCTTAAAGTGTCAGCTGTCAAATTATTTTTTTCTTTTGGTTCATTACACTTCACCGCACGAATGGCGCTAAGTTCAAATCTTGCGTGAACTATGGGACACCCGTATACCTCTGGAACAAGAAATCATAGAAACATGGCGATTATAGCAATAGAAGCGTAGTTAAATTTTATATTTAGGACTAAAATCTTGGAGAATTGTTTTATCTCGACTTAGGTCGTTCTGTCAAAAGTCCACAGATATGTATCTCTATCTTTCTTAGTTTTCTTCTTTTGTATTGGTATGTAGTAAATATAATTGCGCCATTCACGAGTTGAAATATCATAGAATAATGAAAATTAATGTACCACAACTTAAGTCATTAAGAAGATATACATAGATAGCAATAATGTCTGTTAATAAAATTTTCTTCCCCCTTTTATGTGCTGGTGTATCAAAAGTTTTCTGAAGTAAACGTATAAAAGCTTGATTTTTTGTTTTTTAACTCCAAATGTACAGGTCTTCGTTTAATCTTGAGAGGTCACAAATTGTGCTGTTTAACCGAATATTACATAGGGCGGAATATTCCCATCACGTCGTGATTTTGCGATGTTTAATAATTAAGTGAACGTACCGTAAATCCTTTCACAATTAAAGTGGGAATAATTATTTGCAATAAATTTTATAGTTAATCAAAAACTTTAAATGCCGAAGGGATTAAGAGAAAAATTGTTTATCTAGATTTGGTTTCAACAATAAATGTACTGCATAAGCTATAAAACATATTCCTTCTTTAAAAATTTGATTGAAGTAACGCATACCTGCCGATTATTCAGATGTTTACACTCCTCAAGCTCGTTAACCAGACTTAATAGGTACTGTAGAAATATTTTGTGTCTGGATCGAGGACATATCGTCCCTTTTCAGCCTTAACCTCGTAACTATATTTTTATCAAATTTTAGTTTTTGATGGAGCAACACTAAGGAACCCTTACAGAACAGAACAGTGGGGGCACTCTGATGTCAAAATGTTGTTATGGTAATAAGTTTCCTCGTATCTACTTTCATACTTTTATCTATGGACGTTAAACACGTATCTGCTTTCATATGAAGTTATTTTGATCAGAACAGGGCAAGGTCTGAAAAAGAAGCTGAGAAGGAAAGAGCTCTTAGGAATGAAATAAATGCCTTTACGTTAGATGTGCATGCTGTCTAACTACTTAGTAGGTACCTCTAATAGCTGCAGTATCTTACTTCAAGCAAAAACTTGTTTTTTGATTTGAAATCATCAGTTTATTGCTATGTGTGGCACGAAGGAGAAGGAGGCATGGATTCAAACGTTTTTTCTTCCCGTGTGTCTCATATTTATGTTAATTTGAACATACCCACTGTACTTTTTAGCAATGGTTGTAGAGCACAAAATCGTAACGTGAACTTGGCAAATGCTATCAAATTTCAGACAACCATTTACCAAAAATATTTGACAGTTGGACATACCCAAATGGAGTGTGACTCCGTTCATTCCGCAATTGAAAGAAAAAGCAAATCTAAGGAGATGTATGTTCCAGCTGATTTTGTCAGGATTATAACTGATGCTAGAAGAAACCCGTATAATGTTAGCTATGTTGACCATAAATTTTTCAAAAACTTCGCTAACATAAACTTTTACAAGTCAATTAGACCAGGAATTAAAGATGGTGACCCTCAAATGTTTGATGTCAAGTGTTTGAGGTATGATCATAGAAAGCAAAAACGGATCTACGAAGGATGACAACCACACCATTATATAATAGTCCTCTTAAAAGAATACAACGATTTGCAGAGCTTAAAGAAACTGATACCAAAAGATTACCATAGCTTTTATGATAATTTACAAATTAAGAAAGGCCTACTGCCTAGTTCTAGTACTTTACTCAAGATATTTTGTTTGAAATAAAAGATAAAACCTCGTATCTGCTTATTTTTTTTACAAAAGATGTGAGTTAAAAACACGTAAGTAACAAAAACGATCATAACTGCCAAAGTTCTTATCCGATCCAAAACAAATTTTGGATCCGTATAAATAACATAAATATACATCCTATAAAAGCATAAGATGATGACATTTTTAACCTGGTGTTTTTCATGTAAAACCCCAATTTATAGTACATAGTTTCCCGGAAAAATTGCGAGGATACATTTTTATATACTGTTCAGTGGTAAGTTCTGTATCTATTGGTAAACGTTTTATGTACCTTGGAATTATTGGAAGTATTACATCTAATTTGATTGGTCTATTAAGAAACTTTTCTTATCACAGGCGTTTATGGATATAATTACTGCTCCTAAACCACACAAGCAAATTTTATAAAATAAAAGCAGACGAAACTCTACATACCCAATTAATTTTAATATTTTTTTAGTGCATATTTTTGTAGATATTTCAAAGTTATATGAAAAATTTTTGAAACATTTAAAACCGGAAAATGCAAATTTTCGAGCAGAAAAAGTGTAGCCCCTACTAACATGTAGCGCTCAAAACCATACAGATAGTAAAGATTCGATATTTTATGAAATGTGAAAATTTACGAACCCTAACTGCCCTGAATACTTTTAATATATATATGAATTGACCGTTTTCGGGCTTCCGGAAATAATACCAAAAAAATATCCATACAAAATTCTGGCGTTATTTCCATTTTGTTTTGGAAATAAAGCCAACAACTTTTCTGGCGTTATTTCTAAAAATAATGGCTTTATTTCTTTTTTTGCTATACGTTGCATTTAACCCATTTTCGGCCAAGAAACTAGAACTATATTATTTTTTGACATAAAGTATATTTTTAGTGTAATTAGCACCCTCTTTACAAATTTTTTATTTTTTTAGGAAATTTTTTTTTTCGTTTTTCCTTCTCTCCGCCCTCTATGTGACGGAATTTTTTTTTGGCTCATGCCATCGTCACATATGTTGGAGGGGTGGGAATGGGAAAGCTTTTTGCAAATTTTAGAGTAACGAGGCTTATGGGCAGCCCCTTTTCACCGAAAACGTTCGATTAATCGAACACTAACTTTGAGTCATACCGGTACCTATTAGGTATTGACAAGTGCCATCGACAAGGCATTTTCAACCACCCCCTCAAAAAAATCGTCGGCTGAGTATTATTTTGCCGTAAACGCCAGTTGCTTATGCATATTTGTTGGCGATGAATTCTACCACAAAAATAAAAAAAAACATAACGTTGCCAACGAAATATGTTAAGAAGTTTCTTGTAGCGGAAGTTAGTGGGTAAAATATTTAAATGCAATCATCTTTTATTTTCAGTCTAGTTTCTAAATCTATTTTAAAATTACCTAAATAAAGTATCTACCATGGTGAAAATAGCCACTAAATATGTATAACGTTAAACATTTTTTAATCAAAAATCATAAGTTATATTTTTCTACAACAATTTCTTCTGAATCCACGCGATGAGCTGTGTTGAAAGGGATAGAAATTCCTTACAATAATTTAAATCAACCAATAAGAACTGGGGGATTGAAGAGGAAGTTATGGACATAAATCACGCTAATTGCTATTTGGAGAGGAGAGAGAGTGCTAAGGATATCACAAAAATTTCGGTCCTTATAGGCTTTTTGAAGCATCTCAGACAGCCTAGTACTATTGTTGTGACATGTACCAAATTTCATGCATCTAACTTAATCCGTTCGGCCGCCATTCAGGGCTCAACATAAAAATCTGAAAAAACCAGGAAAAATGTATTTTCGATTTCAATTTTTTTGTTGAACCCAGACTGGTGGCCAGACGGATTCAGCTAGATGCATGGAATTTAGTACAGATAACGACAATATCAATAAGCTGCCTGAGACCAAAATTGGACGTGATCGGTTAATTTTCACGCATACTTCCCACACAATGTTTCAACTAACCAATATGGGCGATAGGCGTGAACATTAACTAATCACGCTCATTTTTAATACTGATCAGAAGATGGCTCTCAGTATTATCTGTACCAAGTTTCACGCAGACAGCTTTATCCGTTTGGGAGAAATCGTAATTTAAAAAAAATGATGTATCGAGGTCTTGGAGCAAAAAATTTGTAATGTAGTGTAAACGGGAACCTTCCAAGGAATGAAATTTTCACATATTTTTCATCTTTATCTATGTTTGGACTGTTTGGCTGTATTTTCCCTCAATTTATTTATGAAAATTCGTATGCATAACGTTCCCAACGCTTTTGCATAACGTTACCAACGTTGCTTTAACGTCTATAAATCTACCAAAAATAATTTTTTCAGAGCAATTTTAAATGCAATCGTAACTTTGATCCTTTGTCTTCAAATTATAGAAGATATTCGGGAAAATACATTACTAGATTCGCAGACTTTTATGAAAATGTGCACTGACCTCGAAAATCGCTTGCAAAAAAAAATAACGTTCCCAACGGCACTTAAACTCTTATAACTCCAACGCCATAAGCGATAGACAAAAACTTTGTTCCTATGAAATATTGGCCTTAGGGATCCTTATTACATGCACTTGAGATATCATGATGTTTGATTATTTTTCAAAGAGATATGGGCAAAAATGTGCGTGCGAACGTAACGTTGCCAACGGTGGCCGGGCCCATTTTTAAATTTCATTCACAAAAAGGAAGACAACTTTCTTAAAATTAAGAGTAAGGCTAGGGTTTACGTTGAATTCGACTTTCTACGAAAATTAAGTTGTACGACCAACTCATGTTCCATTAAAATATAATCAATTTTTCAATATTCAACTCTGTATTACTCGTATGGTTGTCCTGATGCGACCAAAATATTTTGTTTGCATCAGATGAAGTCGTACGACTAACACAAGTCGATGAATATTGAGAATATGAATTAATTATACTTATTTTTATTGGAAAAGGTCGTTGGAAAAGGAAATCCAAGAATCGGGAAAATAGTGGCAAGAGATCAAAGTCATCGCAAGGGATCGTGACAAATGGAGAGATTTCATATTGGCCCTATGCTCCTCCTAGGAGTTAAAGGAGAATACATACATACATACATTTTTATTGGAACATTATTTGGTCGTTACCCTAGCCTAAGAGCATTGTCTTTGGCCTAGCCACAAATTTAGCAGCTACCGTTTGCGATATTTTTAACGTGTCGTTAGCTTCCAGTTACTTCTGAAATCTTATTTTAACTAGTCTACAAAGAAAAAGTGGGTATGACACTTCCTTAATTGCGGACATTTTCGTTCATTTCAATAACAGTAAATGCTTATAAACAAATACAACAAATGTATTAATTTGTTCGAAAAACAGGTAAAGAGAATAAATTGCAATGGCGCACAGTGGTCGGAAAATCAAAAAAGCTGGCAAAAATTCTGAAAGTTGGTGATAAGGGGTTTTGGATGATGCTGATTACGAATCCGAAATCAGTTTTTCAAAAAATAAAATGGCGGATCCACAATGGTTGACAAATAATGCTTATCCGGATCTTTTCTCACGAAAGACAGTAATTTGTGGTTTTTGATGATGCTGATTACGAATCTGAAATCTGTTTTTAAAAAAACCAAAATGGCGGATCAAAAATGGTGGAATAAATACTGCTAAACTGCATCTACTATTACCACAAAAAACTGTATCTGAGAATTTATAATGTTGCTTTTTCGAAATACAATATGGCGGATCCATAATGATGAACGGCTTAATGTAAAACTACATTAATCAACAAGAAGTCAGAATATAGGAGTTTTTCAGGTCGCAGATTAAGAATATCGCTTATTACGAATATGAAATACTTTACAAAAGTCCTAATAACCGTTTTCCGGGCACCTCGGACCAGCTAATTTTTTTAGAGGACTGTAGAAAAATGTATTCTTAATACGATGCATGTGGAATTTAGATGGATAGCCGTGGATGCTATATCATTTATCTTATTAAAAACCACTTTAACAATTTTTTTTTTTTTTTGTATATATTTTCATGAAATAGTTGCCTATTTATATAAACTGTGAACGAGAAAACGCTTTGGATTTGAAAATCATATCAAATAAACCTTCACAGAGAGACGAAGTTATTTTTTCCACATGCTTACTGAGACGCTTTATATAAAAAAAAAAATAAAAAATTCTTCGCAAGAATAGGTAAACTTCAAACTCTAGTGAGAAGAGTTTTTTAGGCACAGAGGCCTTTCTGACCTCTGAAACGAATGAAGAGGATTATATTCAACCAATTCCAACCGTTAAAAGTACAAAAACAACAACTTTATTTTTTGAATTTTGACCAGCTTTTTTTATTTTCCGACCAGTGTCTGACGTCGAAATCTAGAAGAAACTTTAAAATGTATTCGCTCTAGCAATAAAGAAACTATCATTCTCCTTTAATGAAGAGACTGAAGGCCTAGCAATAAACACCGAGAATTATAGAATGGCATAGGTTCTGAAAAGCTATAATATTAAGCGCAAATTTAAGAAACTTTTTCTGGACTCCCTCGAGCTTATTACAATGCACTAAAAACCATGGATACCATATTACGGACGCGTATTCTAGTTTTGACCTATTATAAGCAGTAATGCAATTAATATCACGCACGAAAGTAAATTTGGAATCAAATAATACACTCAAGTTCAAGCTACGTGGTAGCACTTTGAAATATTTAAAAACAGTATGTTAAATGTGCACCAGATGAATAAATTATTTAAATCATTTTGTAGTGCAATCATGTCAATTGTGTTGCCTATTTTGAGAAATAACTTAAAGTCATCGAAAATATTTTGAACTCTTAAAAAATTATCCAATATCATTTATAAGAAGCAGAAAAAATAGCTGGCTAATAATGCTTCTTTGTGGTATACCCATTATAAGTGAATCATTATGGGAACCTTAACTATAACTCGTAATTATCAAATATGATAAGAAGTGGCGAAGATATTCGTCAGCGTCATCGAGATGCCTAGCTATTTTTTTTTTTGCTAATTTTTATGTACTTATATTAAAAAAAAAATATTAAGATCATTGCAAAGGCTAACCTCTATTTTCAGTTCTGCAAAAGTATTACAATTTATAAGCTGAAATTTTTGTTATTTAACTGTCTTTATTTTTCAAAAACAATTGCCAGCAATTTTCTAACTTAACTAGGAACGTATCAACTTCGCTTCGAGTAATACCCATTGCCGCAGCTACAGTGAGATATGGAGTTTCAAAGTTTGATGTGTGAGCACCCCAATCTAGAAGAAAAAACAAACAAAAAAAAAAAAAAGAAACAATTACGATAAAAGGTGTTGATTTCAAAAGAAGATCATTTACTCGTAAATGCATATCCATCAACATCTTTATTGTCTGCAGTAGTCACAACTCGAACACCCGATATACCTCGTGTATACAGCATTGATCCAAATTTTGAAAGTTGCTGCTTGCTTTCGGAATGCATGGCGAAGGTTCGCAATGTCAAAGCCATGGATATTGTATTATTCTTGGCTATCACAATTTCTTGATGGTGCTTTGCAAATTCTTCTAATTTATTTTTTAAATACATATAGGTCTCTGCACGTTCTTTGGTATACTGAAGATATCCTGATTTCCCTAAAGCAAGTATAGTCATTAATACGTCAAGTGATTGCGAGGAAGATGCACGACCTATAGGAATACAAGTATCTGTTAAGGTTATTCTTTTGATGAATGAAAAGTAATATAAACAAGTTACCGGCGTAAGACTTTGCTACACTACGCACACGAGATTCATCGAAACCGGCAATTATAGCACCACCAACAGGCACCATCAAATTCTTGTCTGTACTTTGCACAAAAAAATCAATGCGACCCATGCGCTGCGCCTGCTCTAATTGGTGTGTGCAGTATGTGCTTTGCAGGCCATAAGCATTATTTACCAAATGTGGCAAGTTATATTGCTTTGCCAATATTGCCAACTCAATAATGTTATCACAGCTACGTGGCGCAAAGCAACTTGTAGTCGAAAAAATGCATAAAATTTCCTCCTTCGGTAGGTTCTCCAAATTTTCACGTATTTTTTTAATATCTGTTATAAGGCTTTCCAGCTCTCCGTCAGATTGATCTACAATTATTGGAATCAAACCGGCAGTAGTGATGCTCTTAAAACAGCTTTTCTGATCAATTCTTGACCAGATGACATATTTTGCAGTCGGTCTTTCCTTTTTCAGCGCCAGCATGCACAGATTCAATGACATGCCAGTTGCCATCGGTACCAAAAAACAAAATTTACAGCTGCGTACGCCAGCTGCTCTTATAAGCTGTAATACCAATTCATTGACTAGATTTGCCATAAGCGTTGAGCCGGCAGCTTTCGGTTGTGGCTCCAGCAAATCGCCTGAACGTCCCAAGCCATGACCAAGGTTATAGTGCCGTTGTGCTACCAAACGGCAAACGATTCTGGCTTCTCTTTCTCCCAGACCAGATTTTTGGCTGAAATTGTTGCTGTCTAGTGAAGCGATATATTTCACAAGTTCTTCAATCTCTTCGTCAGTCCAGGAATGTGTTGGTAGTGTCCGCTGTTAATGAATTACTCATTATCTGTAATTCACATTCAATACGCCGAGTCGATTTTGTATGAACCAAAATAAAATCATCCCGAAACCTACTCAAAAGTTAGAATGACTGTTAAAAACGATATCTGCATTTTTTTTTTTTTTTTTCAGTTCGAGAAAAACCAATGGAGCACTTTTGATTCTACTGAAGGCCCATTTTGGCTAAAGAAAACATTCTGTTTTTTCATAACTTTTTTTCATTACAAAATGGATACCCAAGGGTGCTTTAGAAATAAAGACTATGTTCTTACAAAAATTTTGGCGTTTAAAAATGATAAATTTTTTTTGGGGATATAGATAATATTCGCATCCCAAAATCTATTTTTTTTTCGTGCCTTAATGACCGTGTAGGTCAAAAAAACGATTTTTTACTCAAAAGAATGGTGTGAATTTTTTCAGAATTTTTGATTTTTTTTTTTTTAATTTTTTGACCAAGTTTTGAAAAATTATAAAATATCTCAAAAAATTCACACGTATTTTTGGACAATTCTAGGCATTTTTTTCCGTATACTTTTTTCGTTAGATGCCTTGCTTCTGAGTAAAAAATCGTTTTTCCGACCTCCTTATTGAAACACGTAAAAAATCGGCTTTTAGGACCGAATATTATCTACAGTGGGTCACAGCTTATTTCGTGCAGTAATATTTTTTATCTTTAAAAATAATAAATATATCATAAAATTTCGAACACAGGCTGAGACGGGCTTGCCTATTGTTCATAATAAGTTAAAAAAAATCGCAAAAATTAATTCAGAGACGCTCAGCGGGATAAAAATTAGAGTCTGTCTATACGGGGCGGCCCGCGTACGCGAAAACTCCTCTCTCTCTCAATTTACTCAATTAGCGTACGCGAAATCCAGTGAAGTTTTTTCCCCCGGGACGCATCTTCGTTACAACAGTAATTTTACATAAAAGTAGGGGTAAGAGGGCGGCCTGCGGCCGCAGCTCAGGATTTAAACCCTTTAGACATCCAACATCGGCTTCGCGGCGGCCTTCGGCCGCGGATCAGTACATAAATTAATCAAGTTCCCCGGGGGAAAAAACTTCACTGGATTTCGCGTACGCTAATTGAGTTTCGCGTACGCTAATTGAGTAAATTGAGAGAGAGAGAGGAGTTTTCGCGTACGCGGGCCGCCCCGTATAGACATTTCCTAAAAATTATTGTTTGAAGCAATTTTACCCTTATTTTGGAACCGGTTCACATGAACGAAGCTTTGTGCTTTGCATTATAGGCGGGACTAAAAATAACATATTAATCAGATTTGCGCAGGGATTGGCCGTTCTTAAAATGACTCATCACTGACTTTCGCTGCTGGACAACCCATTTCTGCAAAATGCACTCTTTTGCCCTCACATGTACAAGATCAAACTAAAAATTGGCTGCATCTGGTTGCGAATACCACACTGAGAACATATAAAAAGAAATTCCCGTTAAATAACGCGAAACACTGGCTCCAAAAGGAATGTAAGCATCTGCACGAAATAAGCTGTGGCCTGAATTTTTCCTGCTCAATCGGTTTTTTCCACCTTGAGCGTCTCTCAATCAATTTTTGTGAATGTTTAAAAGCCAAAATTTTTGTAGGAACATAATCGTTATTCCTAAAGCACTCATTTTCTAATGAAAAAAAAATTTATGACGAAAAAACATTTTTTTTTATCCAAAATAGGCCTTCAGTAGAATAAAAAGTGCTCCATTTGTTTTTCTCAGAATGAAAAACAAACGATGCGAATGTCGTTTTAAGATTCCCTCTAACTTTTGAGTTGATTTCGGGATGAATCTAAATTTCGACCCTGTCTAGTATTTTCATTTACCTTTTCCAAAAGTTCTTTGAATTTCGATTGCTTGCGTTTTTGTGCATCTACTGCAAGTTTCAAATAATTTGCAGGTACGAGCTTTTCACTTAATTTTAAATTATCAAAATTCATTTCGGTTGGCTACTATATATTTTTCATTTTAAAACAACAGCTGTTTTTGACGATAACCAAACGTCAGTTGGCTTTTTGACGTTTTGTTAACATATGGCATTTTACGATATAAACGAACACACTCTCAATTGTTATTTTAAGGGTCAGACACAATAGAGAAGTGCCTAAAATGTTGTGGAAAACTAGTAACAGAAACGGTGTGGGCAAGCTCATGGGGCAAGCTCAACACAATTGTACTTTTTTGGTACTTTTTCGTTTAAAAAATACCTTGATACTTTTTACTTATTTTTAATAAGGACACCGATCCGCGGTGCCCTCAATGATCCGGGCTCATCAAGATAAGTGAATATCCAGAGCGGAGTTGAGCCAGTATGCACCTTGCCTCCCTCGATAGTGATTTTTCACTAGTATTAATTTGTGGAGGGCGGCTATTGAGCACTTTATTAAGTGCAAGTGATGCAATAGCCATACTAGCAAGATGCATATGCAGATCATTGAGGGCCTCGCGGACAGTCCCGGGATCCCAAAAGTCAGGCAGAAAATCTGCTACGGCTTCCCTGTAGCACTTAAAATCCACCCTTATACACCTATGTGGTGATGGCATGCTGACCACCCTATTATTGGGGTATCAAAAGTAAGACGGTATCAAAAGCCTTTGAGAGATCTAGGGCCGCTGCAATCGTACGTGGTGGTATTGTTGTTGTTTTTGATGTTCTTGTTTTTATACCTATTCACTTTGTCCTTCCGTTTGTAAAGCAGAGAAGGAGGTGTGGCAGGTATGGAAAAATATAAATATTCTTGATCAGCGTCATCTCCTGAGTCGATATAGCTATGTCCATCTGTCTGGCTGGCTGGCAGGCTGCCCATCTGTCGATATATTTTTTACGGGTAACAGTAAGATAATTCATTCAAATTTGATACGCTGCCTTTGATGTAAAAGTTAGCTCGTGGGATTGAAAACGAGCGAAATCGGTCAACGGGCACGCCTACCACCCATACAAAAAATATATTCAAAACGCAATTTTATGAGCATTGTTCACGATAACGCAACCAAAATAGACATAAATACTAGGAATAGTAACTACAAGTTCTAGGCAAAAACTAGATCAATTCGGACTAGAGGTCGTGGCACCTCCGATATAAGTAAATGTTTCAAAATGCTATTCTGAAAGCGTTTTTTGAAATAATCCAACCAATTTTTATACAGATACTAAGAAAAGTAAATGCGAACCCTAATTAGAAACTTGGTTGATTCAGACACGAGGGCGTGGCACCACCCACACACTTAAAGTTTTCAAATTTGAGGTACATGCGCATAGTTACTAAGAATAGTTAGTGGAAGCTCTGAGCAAAACTAGGCGAACTCAGACAAGAGAGTGTGGCAGTTCCCGTGCAACCAACATTTTCAAAATGCTGTGCAAGCATTATTTGAGGTAATGCAATCGAATTTCGCATGTATATTTGGAATAATCAACGCAAGCTCTAGCAAAAACTTGTCTTATTTGAACATAATGGCATGGCACCGCAATACAATCAAAATTTTCAAAATACTTCAGTGTAAAGTATTTAATTTTTGACCAGGCCAAACGTTACACCGTTACTAGTTTTTGTTAGTATTCTTGGAACAGATACAGTTTAACTCACAATAGCAAACAAATAGTGCTATTTAAATAAATAAAATGTGTAAAAAAAGTGTCGCTATGATCTGGTTTGGGAGATATAGCCATCGGAAATTGCAGATATAGCTTTTCTAAAAATCTATAGAAGTCAAAAACGGCTGCATTGATTTCCAAATGTGGTTGCCATATAAAAGATAATTTAATAAGCTATTGATCCAAAAATTTTTGAAATCTGGCTGGTAGTTTTCGAGATATTGCAACTTTTCTGAAATTTGGACCGATTTTTTTTTTTTTTTTTCACAGTAATTGCCATTTTAATGGCATACTCGATTCAGCATATGTAAGCACGACTTTCTCCAAGGTACGGGGGTAAAAATTTTTTAGTTTTTTAGTTTAGTTTAGATTATTTCTTCTTAACAGTTTTAGCATATAAGAAAACAAAATTCTTTTAAATGCAATCAAATTAGTAATAACAACTGTCGGTTTTGATAACTTAAAAGCCAATATAGATTAATAATAAATTGTGTCAAAATAAATAAATATTAATATTACATTACTAAATAATTAAATAAAAACATTAAAAGAAGTACATATAATATAATAAGAGATAAATATTTAAAAATAAGGATAGTGGTAGAAAGAGGCATAGATTTAGGATAAATGTTGGAAGATTAATTGCTTAAACCTTTTACTATTCGACACTTGTTTAATATTACGCGGTAAGGAATTCCATGAACGAATAGTGCTAATAAAAAACGATCTGGATGAGCTTAAATACTTATGGGCTGGGATTATTAGATTCAAGTTTCTAGTTTGTTGACAAAATTGAAGTTTATCATATAGGTAATGTGGTGTTTTAGTATAGACTAGTTTATGCAAAAATAAAAGATTTCTAAATACAAGGTAATCAGCTATATTGCAATTTAGTATGCACTTGCTAAATGCTGAAATATGGTCAAATCTCCTTAGGCCATACACATAACGTGTAGCATTGTTGTAAGCAACTTGCAGCTTTTGAAGCGAGTGAGAATCAAACTTTGAATATACAACTTCTGAGTACGTTATAAGAGGAACTATCAATTGAACTACAAGACGCTTTTTCGTTTCGACCGGCATAATTGCAGCAGTCATCCTTAAATTTCGCAATGTGTAATATATTTTACTTATAACTGAATTTACATGATCTTCACAGCTCAAAGAGCTATTCAAAAGAAAGCATAGATTCTTTGCCTTACGTACAAATTTTAATACGCTGCCATTTAGGTAGATATTTGGGAATTCTTCAAAGGTATAACAACTTTTAACTCCATTATTTCCCTGATTCAGTACACAGGCCCAACACCACCCTAAAAAAATAAAATCTCCACACCATTATATCGCCACCTTTATGTTTGGAGGTTTTGGTGATATGGCGAGGATTATATTCTGTATTTTTTGGACGTCTTATCCAAGTTTTTCATCACTATCAATTAAATTAACTTTTGTTTTGTCCAACAAAAAGGTTTTGTGAAATTTTTTTCTATTAACTGCGCCGTCTCAATCTGATTGTAATTTATCGAATTCTAATCGGTTTTTCCTACATCTCTTTGTCAGAATCGGGACTTTCCGTGATGATCTTCAGAAAATATTTTTTTTTTACCGAACGCCGCCTAACAGTTCTGGTTGAAACTGGAACTCCAAACTCTGCTTGGATGACTACAGCAGACTAAAAAGGATCCCGACATGTGTAATAAGTTATTTGGTTTTAGCATGTAATTGAACATACCTAATTGTATTACTATGACAGCCCTGTTTTTTATGTCGCCATCTTGATAGATTCAATCTCTAAAATAGCAGCATCGTGCGCTTTAATAAAGTAATCTTTGATTTAAAAGTATTTAATTGTTTAAATTAATAATTAGTTTACACTAATTATTACATGGTGTCAGAAGCGACCCAAAGAAAATACAAAGGAATTATTCACATTTGCAGCCTTCAGCAAAACATAAAATTAATAAATCAGTACTGTAAGTTGTGAAATACTTCAATTACGTCATGTCGTCAAACGATCGTGTGCCGGCAGAGCTGGATTGTGCAAATCTTGCAAAAGAATGGCCAATATGGAAACGTACATTCCTTATGTACATGATGGCAACAGGAAAGAATGAGGACAATGACCAGAAAAAAATAGCAACCTTTTTGTGGTTAATTGGTTCTAATGCAATGGAAATCTACAACACCTTGTTTCCTAATGACGGTACAACGGAAGGAATTCTTGGAAATCAAGTCGTGAATGCGAACGTTGAAAATCAAAACGCTGCTGGAGATCAAAACCAAGCTAATGACGCTGAAAATGGCGATGCCGCAGCTGATGGCGCTGCCGCTGATGTTAATCGACGTACACTTGATCAAGTGTTGGCAGCATTTGATGAATATTGCATTCCACGAAAGAATACAACTATTGAATCATTCAAATTCAACACCATTACTCAAAAGGAAAAACAGTCATTTGGTGAGTTTGAAACAAATTTGCGTAAGCAAATGCAGTATTGTGACTTCAAGTGTACTTGTGGTGTTTCATATGAAAACCGAATGTTGAAAGATCGTATCATCATCGGAGTTCATGAGAAAAAGTTGCAATTAAAACTTCTGGATGGAAGAGACCAAACGTTACAAAATCTGATTGAGATATGCAAAGCATTTGAAGCAGCCAATGCAAACAAAGTGTTGCTAGATAGAGGTGCCAGTCAATCTCAAGTGCAAAACAATTCAAAAAATCAAAGTTTGGTAAATGCTGTAACACGTCATTGCTACAACTGTGGTGATTCATTTACTCCAACACACTTGAGAGTTTGTAAAGCAAATGGGGAAACTTGCAGAGCTTGCGGAAAAGAAGGTCATTTCCAGAAATTCTGCAAATCTAAAGGAAAGCAAATAAATAAAAAGCCAGGAAATCAAAATACAGATAACAAACAATTTAACAACAAAAACAACAAAAAAGGGCATTCAACTCATGAAGTCACTTATTGGGGTGAAGGAGAGGCTTCAGGTATTAATTATGAAATTATGGATATGGATGATTATAAGTTAGTTATTGATAAACTTAATTATAGGATAAACTTGAATAATGTAGGGCATAATAAGAAGCGATGGACTAAGCAATTTCGTGTAGGAAATCTAATGATCTCATTTAAGCTCGACACTGGAGCAGACGTTAATTGTATTCCCATTGGCTTAATCGAAAAACTTAGAATTAATTTAAAGAAAATGAATTTTGATAATTTTCCCATTTTTGATTATAATAATAATAAAGTGAAGGTATTCGGTATAATTAAACTAATATGTTATGATTTAGAACGGAAATCTGAACACTCTTCTCAATTCTTCGTAGTTGATGACAATCATGAACCATTATTGGGGTTAGAAGCATGTATAGGATTTGGACTAATTAAGCGAATAGATGTGACTGCAGTCACATGTCTGCCAAAAACACTTAATGAATTTTTGGAATGTAATAAAGATGTTTTTGGGGGTGTTGGAAAATTTCCGGGAACCTTTTCAATCAAATTAAAAGAAAATTCTGTACCATCTTTGCACTATAAAAAACGGATCCCATTAAGCTTAATGGAAAAATTAAAATCAAAACTAAATGAAATGAGTTGTCAGGAAATAATTGAACCTGTAGATTACCCTACGGATTGGGTTAACAATTTACAAATTGTTGAGAAACCTAATGGAGATCTACGGATATGCCTTGACCCAAAGCCACTAAATAAATGTATTCAACGTGAACATTTTTTGATACCAACTATTGATGACTTTACGTCTAAACTTTCAAATAAACGCGTTTTTTCGGTTCTGGATCTGTCTAGTGGTTTTTGGCACATGGAATTGGACCAAGCAAGCTCAAGCTTAACTACATTCATGACTCCATTTGGTAGATATAAGTTCAAGCGAGCGCCTTTTGGCATTTGTAGTGTGCCTGAAATGTTTCAATATAAAATGGTGAAGATTTTTGGAGATATTCAGGGTGTATTGGTTTATTTTGATGATGTGTGCATAGCCGCGGAAAGCATAGAAGAGCATGATAAAATATTGATTCAGGTTATTGAGCGTGCAAGGGTCAATGGGATAAAGTTTAACCCAGAAAAAGTCCAGTACAAAAAATCACAAATCGTTTTCATGGGTCATATTTTGTCAGAAGGACAAATCAAACCAAAAGAAAAGCATTTAGAAGCAATTCTAAACATGGAAAGACCAAAAAACAAGAGTGATGTCATGCGTCTGTTAGGTCTTTTTAAGCATTTAGGAAAGTTTATTCCTGATCTCTCTAGGTTGACCGCGAAATTGCGTCAGCTCACTCATGATAAAATGGAATTTAATTACACAACTGAACATGAAGAAGAGTTGAATAACTTATTAAAAATTATAACGTCAAATCCTGTCTTGGTACCATATGATCCGAAAAAGCCAGTGGTTATTCAAACTGATGCATGTATTGATGGATTGGGTAGCATGTTAATGCAAGACGGTCATCCTGTGGCCTTTGCGTCAAGAACGTTGACCAAAACTGAGCAAAAATGGGCTCAAATTGAAAAAGAGTTATTAGCAATAGTTTTTGCCTGCAATCGGTTCCACTATTTTGTGTATGGTCGTGAATTCACAGTGCAAAGTGATCATAAACCGTTAGAAACTTTGGTCAAACGAGACATAGATGATGTTTCTCCCCGTTTACAACGTATGTTTTTGCAATTGTTGAAGTATCCCAAAATGGAGGTAGTTTACAAACCGGGAAAGGAAATGCTGGTGGCTGATTGCTTATCTCGTGCACAATTGAAGGATAGCACTGAAATCGAAGAGTTAATGGGAATAATTCACACTGTAACCAGATCTGCTTGTTTATCAAAAGCAAATTTTGATCTGTATTGCTCAACGCTCGAACGTGATGAAAAATTCTCAAGAATATCACGATTTGTAGAAAATGGTTGGCCGCAATTTCATCTACTAGATGATTTAAGTCGTGAATTTTACAAGTATAAATCTGAAATGCATTTTGAAAATGGATTGTTATTCAGGGACCATCGATTAGTCATTCCAACTGAGCTACAAAGTAAAATTGCAAAATGGCTGCATGCACCGCACTTGGGCATAGAAAAAACATTGGCTCGAGCAAGAGAACATTATTTCTGGCCAAACATGAATAGTCAAATTAAAGAACTGGTTTCTTCATGTGCGATTTGTGAGAAATTTACACGTAACAATCAAAAGGAGGAACTGGTGCAAAGTGAATTACCGGAATACCCATTTCATGTATTGGCCATGGATCTATTTGAGTATGCTGGTAAGGATTTTTTGGCCGTAATTGATGCATACTCTGGGTTTTTAATAGTAGAACACCTGAATAACAAAACGTCAGCTCATATTATTGAGAAATTAAAAAATAATTTCAATAAATTTGGATATCCAACGATTATCAGAGCTGATAATGTACCATTCGGATCAAATGAATTTGAAAAGTTTGCAGATAAACATAACATTATTATTAAATTTTCAAGTCCACGTTACCCACAAAGTAATGGGCTTGCGGAAAAAGGGGTTGCGATTGCTAAAAATATACTAAAAAGATGTTATGAAGCACATGAAACTAAATTTTATCAGTACAGAATTCTAGAGTATAATACAATACCAGTGGCGAGCATGGGATTATCGCCAGCTCAGTTATTTTTCGGCAGAAGTGTTAAAACAAGAATGCCAATTTCGAGATTTTTGCTTCAAAGGAGAAACATAGAAGAGGACAGTGTTCAGACTAAAATTAAAGATAAGAGGGAAAAGCAAAAATTTTATTATGATAGGAATGCGAAATCGTTACCAGTGCTGAGCTTGGGGGATCTTGTCATATTTAAGAAAACTAGTAAAGAGTGGAACTATGGAACAATAGTTGGTAATGTCAATGACCGCTCATACATAATTAAAGATAGCCTAGATAATTTCTTTAGACGAAACAGACGGTTCATCGCTAAAACTAAAAATAACGAGTTTAATGCTAGTGATATGCTATTTGAGGAAAATGTTAAGAGTAATGTATTAAATCCTTATTCATTTAAAGAAATTCAAATTGTTCCGCCAAATACGGTGAGTAATGAAAACATTATTTGTAATGGTAGTCGAGAACAAATGTCAAATAATTGTAATGTGGAAGATTCGGAACTGCCAGCATTGGATAACAGCATAGCGTCGTCATCTGATGAATATGAAACGGCTGGCAGTGACGAATCCGAAGCAGAGAACATGACCAATAATGAAATTCCTGAAAGCGTTGTAAACAATGAGCCGTACAGAACACGTAGTGGCAGAGCAGTGCGCCCCCCAGATAAATACGGCTGGGACTAATAGTCAATTAATTTAAGGTTATGTGAAGTTATTTTTGTATCTTTATATATAGATTATATTTAAAAAAAAAAAAAAAAAAAAAAGAAGCATGTAATAAGTTATTTGGTTTTAGCATGTAATTGAACATACCTAATTGTATTACTATGACAGCCCTGTTTTTTATGTCGCCATCTTGATAGATTCAATCTCTAAAATAGCAGCATCGTGCGCTTTAATAAAGTAATCTTTGATTTAAAAGTATTTAATTGTTTAAATTAATAATTAGTTTACACTAATTATTACAACATGATCCATTCGCGAAATAAATATCATCTTTCAGTTGTTTTTCGTAACCAACCGCAATTAAATTGTGGTTTTTGTGGCAACATTTCATTACAAACAAACTTTTGAGATCTTCCAACTATTTTGGCTATTTGCCGTTGGCTTCGGGCCTCACTTCGTAGCTTCTTGATGATGAAACGCTCTTCATTCGACCAATGCCTTCCACGACTCATTATGTTCTATTTTTTATATAACTTTTGTTTGCAATGTGATCTTTTATCCAAAACGGAAATCGAGTGATACTTGCTAAAGCTATTTTGCAAAAAAGAGTGTTATTTGAAATATTAAACAGTGTGAACCTATTTCATTGTCCATTGAAGGTTTTGCCGTTATTTTTAAATCGGCGAATAAGAGAATCGCAATCAATTAAAAATTTTTCAAGACTTGAGTTTTGGAAACAAATAATAGAATTGCATATTTGCTGCAACAGGTTTCCTGAATTTTTATGGGCAACATAGAAAAAAAGTTTAAAACATATTGAAGCAATGGGTGACCCTATTTTTTGTCCGTCACTGAACATACAAATCAAGCTATTCAAAAAATAAATTTTAATACATATTTGGCATGCCCACCCCAATATTTTTCTGCGCCATTGGATAATGGCAAAATTTTAGCCAATAAAAATGAATTTTGCCTAACATACAAGTTTACGAGGGGTACTATTTATATTCCAGGAACTGGCAACACTAATGTCAATAGCTAAAACACTAATATCAATAGCTAAAATCTGGCAACACCACAATAAAGTTTGACATCTTTTAGCATAAACGTACTCATAACGTTTTGTTGTACAAGTGCTATTTGTTTTGTTTACATTGAGTTAAGAAAATCAATTTGGCCAAAAAATGGAAATTTCAAGAGAAGGTTTTCGTTGGATTATTTTTCACAACTTTCGACGTGGATTATCTCAACTAAAATGTGTCGATGAACTCAGTTCTTTATATGGTGATAGAGTACCATCAAAAACCACAGTATATCGCTGGTATAGTGAATTCAATCATGGTCGTAGTTCGATCGCCGACGAATTCCGTAAAGGTCGTCCAAAATCGGTTGTTGTGCCACAAAACATTGATGCATTGCATGAACTGGTAATGCAAGATCGTCATCTGACATATTGTGAGATAGAGGCATCCTTGCACATTAGTTCCACCAATACATTCGATTTTGCATAAGCACTTAGTTGTAAAAAAAAATTTGTTCTCGTTGGATACCTTTTAATTGAGCCGTTCAAAATGAAAATGGTGCAAATCCAAAACGAGGCAAAAGTAATATTAATTGGCTAACATTTTGTTAGGGATGAATAAAATTGATTTCTGTTTCCACGAACAATTTACTTGATGATATGGTTTTATACAGATTTATTTATATTGCTCCCATAAATTTTACATTTTATACACATATATATTAAATAACAACTATTTCCTAACATATATATAATATTTTTCTAGGAATTCAAATTTAAATAATTAAAAGTAGAGTAGAACGGGGCAATGTCGTGCACTCAACTTTGACAAGCTCATAAAGCCGTACATCTCAAGCGAATGCGACGAATAAGCATCCGATCGAAAGATAATTTCGTTTAATACATCCATGTGTAACAACATTTGTGTAGCGAGAAATTGTGTTTGTGTAAGTAAAGAAAAAAAAAATGTGCATTGTTTTCCGAGTATAGTAAAGGTACCAAAATGTGTGAGAAATGATAGGTAGAGATTCTATTAGTAGAGATTTAGCATTATCATGTATTTATTCATTATTATACAAGTGTGAAGTACATAATATGTTGTGTAGAGTAGAACGGGGCAATGTCGTGCACTCAACTTTGACATGCTCGTAAAGCCGTACATCTCAAGCGAATGCAACGAGTAAGCATCCGATCGAAAGATAATTTCATTGGTTACATCCATGTGTAACAACATTTGTGTATTTTGAAAAACGCAGGACTGTGTAATTTAGAACAAGCCTGCATATAAATTTATCAAAACCAAAAATTTTGTACATTTTGTATACAATGCCCTCATGCCAGGCAGTATCAAAAGCTTTCTCAAAATCTTGTCCAACAGCTATTGTTGCCTGTCTTCTGTACAGATTTGTAGTTACAAAATCAGATAAAAGCACGAGACCATGATTTGTGGAAAGATTACTTGATGATATGAAATTGTTGAAATTAAGTTGAAAAAATTATATCGACCAAATAACCGATCATTATGGCACATAATTTATATGATGACTTTTGCCTCGTTTTGGTCTTGCACCATTTTCATTTTGAACGGCTCAATTTATCAATCGCTTAAATTCAAAGGCGTACGCAGGATTTCATCTAGGGGGGGGCCAAACTCAAATTTTGCTAACTTTTTTTTTTGAGAAATTTCAATGTAAGAGTATATTTTTGTGCACTAAAATATTAAATAAAAGTTCATAATAACTTATGAAGGTACTTAGATAACTTTCTAAATAAAAATTTGCATAGGTATGTTATCTTTTAAATATATATCACATTTCTAAACTAATTTGAGGTCGCTGACTCCAAGGAGGAGCCTCACACTGGGGACTCCATGTTCAAAACCACCCACAAATCGCAATTTTCATCGAAATATAAAAATTCTTAAAGTGGGATATTCGTTTTGTCATACTGAAGAATGGTACGAAGCTTGATTTCCTAAATATGACTCAATATGGGATTCGGACGCTAAATGGGAGTTTTTGGCTTTTGAACGCGCGCGGAAGGCAAGAATCTTTTTTTACTCAAGAGGAAAGCATCTTACGAAAAAAGTGTACAAGGCATAAAATGCTTAGAATAGTTCAAGCTACGTGTGATTTTTTTGGAATTTTTTCAAACTTTTTATTTTTTTGAATAAGGCATTTTTTGCCGGAAAAATAAACAGGTACAATAAACTGGGTCGATTTTTATGAAGCAAAAGCATTGTATAATGTTTAAAATGCTTAGAATCGTACAAATCGTGTGTATTTTTTTAGAGTTTTTGGAATTTTTTTTTTTTTTTCTTTTTCTTTGACCAATTTTTGATAAGTTAAAAAAGGTCTGAAAAAATTTATAAAATACTTTGATATTTTGAACGATTTTAAGCTTTTTAAGCCTTATACATTTTATTCGTAAAAGCCTTCCTTTTGAGTAAACGAATGTTTTTCCGACCACGTAATTGAAAAACATAAAAAAATCGACTTTTGGAACCGGATATTATCTATACTACCTGCACAAAAAATTTTGAATTTTTTAACGCAGCATTTTTTGCAAAAACATAGTCTTTAGTTTTAAGCAGCTTTGGGTATCCCTTCTGAGAAGAAAAAAAAGTTATGAGCAAAAAACATTGTTTTGTACCTGTTTATTTTTACGATAAAAAAACGAATAGCCCTACTTCAGTGAAACCTCAATAACTTTTTAAAATATTATCCGATTTTACTTTCAAATTGTTCGCAATTAAATAAGTAAATAGTATAGTAAAGATAGAAAAGTGTATTTGTATAAACTATTGTCCAAAAAATCGTGTTTTATTTGGCTTTAATATAAAAAGTTGTAAAAACTACTATAAAAATGAATGGATATGATATATTTGTAACTCTAAAGCTAGAGCGTACGCCCATGCTTAAATTACACTAGTTTACAGCCAAAATTCCCAGTGAATGACATTATTCATTTTATATGTAAAACGGGCTGCTGACTCCGAATATTGCAATATTTTTTTCTTTTTTTTTTTCGTGTCGTTTTCGAGATATCGGTCATTTTCGGTTTTTGGACCAAAAAACAAGATAGTTCCATTTAAATACAAATATCTCAAGAACCAATATTTGTGTTTAAACGTATTATATACCAAATTAAAGATAATTACCTACAAATGATATTCACATCACTTTTTGGTTGCGTTGTTAGTTTTGGCGAAATACATTGATTTCTAAAAAAAAAACATTTTTTTTTTCGAAAAAATTAAGAAAAAATCAAAATCAACTACAAATTTATACACGAAAAAATAACTTTTTATAATTTTTTGTTTTTTTGTATCATAGACTATGTATTTATGGAAAAATGCAAAAGTTGTACACAATTTATTACTAAAATGCGTTTTTGCCTATTTTTTTCGTTTTTTTGTAATAAACCGTTCGATAATTTGAAACTTTTTGTGAAATACATGAGAAATCCCAAAAAATTCTTAAAGTAGCCGTTAAAACAAAATACCCGTGACTCGTCGTTTTTCTCCAGCACATCACATTTTTTTTTTATTCGATTTTTGAAGTTTTTTAATCCACTGTACATGAAAAAAACAAAAATACCGCATTCTTGTGTTAAATCGATGAATTTAACTATATGATCCTTACATCTGAGCACGGTGCTCTTGAACTGTCGATAGGTTTTTTGAATATGTGGAGAAAATCTGTGAATGGGGTTTAATGTGTATTAGTTTAGTGGTCTGAAAAATGCAAACCCCGAAATTGTAGCTGATCATCCCCGCGAAATATCGCAAAAATACATATCCCATATAAAATAAAAAAAAAAACGCAACAAACAAATATAAAAATAGTTATATTTAATGTATTTTGCAATGTTTAATCCGAATCCGGCCTTAGAATTGTTGTATCTCATTCGGTTTTTGAAATATCTTAGCCAAAACAAGGAAAAAAAGCCGATGCTATGTTTTATAGCTGTGTTTTGGAGCTATATTACAGGACGTATATCTGTAAATTCTGAAGCAGAAATGGAAAGCACTAATCAATCTTCTAAACCTAATTCAAATGATGTCGATATCTTTATTTTTCTCGGAGATATCGTAACCTAAAAAGTTAAAAAAGTGCAAAAAACGTGTTTTGTCATTATTTCAGTCTACGATATTTCGGAGAAAAATTAAGCTTTTGACATAATTTAAATGAGGCTTTAAAGAAAAAGATTGGATCTTTTAGATAATGTATCGAATTCTGCGTATGAATGTTTTATATTTACTATAGTTATTAGAGCGCCCACAAGATGTATGAAATGTGCAAAGTTGTGAATTTGTTTGCTCCCCGTCCATTTCCTGAAATTAGAGGTCAAAAAAATAAGATCTCAAAAAAAAATTTGGAATCGATAGTGGAAAAAACCCAGCCGGTTTTCGATCAAATGTCGAAAAATTGACTAATAAAAGGGAAGTCGCTTTGACTGACCGTTACTTCAAAACTGTTCATTTTTTCATAATATTTTCAAGACAACTTTTGTAGAGCATGATTAGGTCAACATTATCTTCTTAGAAAGTTTTGGTCCAAAAATTAAACTTGTTGCTGTTTCGGTACAAAAATTTAAATTTTTTAGGAAAATTTTCATGTTTTTTTTGCTATAAATTGGTTTTTTGTAATTTTTAAAGGGCGGAATATTTGTTATGGAATTCTTATGTTAAAGGAAATTAAATGTTAATTAATTTAAAAAGAAAAATTTTACAAAAATATTAAATTTTAAGGTATGGAGCCGGTCTCAAAGTTTGGAAAAAAATGAAGTATTTTGATTTTTTCCTTTTAATCGATTTTTTATTGGATGCAAGAAAAAGTATTGCTAGTTTTTATTAAATGCATCATTTAGAACTACTTTTTTACTTCAAAATGAGCTATAAAATGGGCTTGTGCGACATTTTTTCAAAAAGTTATGATCATTTTAAAATGACATCATGAAAGTTAAAAATCATGTATGGATTTTCTATAGCAATTGCCATATTACCATATCTTTTATAATGTTATTTTAAAATGGTCATAACTTTTTAAAGAAAAATCATACAAGACTATTCTGTAACTCATTTTGAAGAAGAAGAACAGTACTAAATGACACATTTAATGGAAAAGACCAAAACTATTTTGTGCGCGTTCTACACAACCTCAAAAATCTAGTTTTTTGAACATTAGGGGTAAGATATCTCACAAACCATAAGTGATACAGCAATTTCGCGTCCAATTTCGAATTCAGCATTAATAACTACATCTAAAATTACTATTTTGGTTTTGATTTGTAGTCGTTTTTTTTAAATACCGTTTTTCGACCTCATTTTAAAAACCATGCCGTGAACCAATTTTGAAAACTTTTTTCTTATTCAGTAAATGCTCAGGTGCAATTTCACAGCTTTGTGCAGTTCTCGACAACTTGATTGAAATTTTTTCCTGAATTGCTTGCACGAATTTGGAAATTTTTGATTATCTCTACTGGAACAGCCCAAAAACGCACTAAAACGAAAATAAATGCTATTTTCGTGTTTAGCAATCCCAAATTAGTTTAAGAAATATGTCTACTGAAATAGTTTCTTACCAGATTAAAAATTAAGAAGAAAAAATAAAAAAAATAAATTTATTTTTAACTTTGAAATGGGCTCCATTTCTGAAAAACTAAAATTTTTTAGTAATTTTTCTTTTAAATTAACCAACGTTTAATTCCCCACAATAAAGAAATTCCAGAACAAATATTCCACCCTTTAAAAATTACAAAAAACCAATTTATGGAAAAAAAGTCATGAAAATTTTCTTAAAAAATTTAAGTTTTTGTACCGAAACAACAACAAATTTAATTTTTGGACCAACATTTTTTAAGAAGATAATGTAGACCAAGTCATGCTCTACAAAACTTGTCTTAAAAATATTATGAAAAAATGAACAGCTTTGAAGTAACGGGCAGTCAAAGCGACTTGCCTTTTTTTAGTCAATTTTTCGACCTTTGATCGAAAACCGGCTGGGTTTATTCCACTACCGATTCCAAATTTTTTTTTGAGATCTTATTTTTTTGACCTCTAATTTCAGGAAATGGACGGGGAGCAAACAAAATCAGAATTTCGCACATATGGGCGCTCTAATAGTTATACAGCTTCAAAATATAGCAAAAACGATATTTTTTCCTTGTTAATGCTAAGATATCTCAAAAACCGTATGAGATACAACAATTCTAAGGCCGGATTCGGATTAAACATTGCAAAATACATTAAATATAACTATTTTTATATTTGTTTGTTGCGTTTTTTTTTTTTGGATTTTTTTTTATTTTATATGGGATATGTATTTCGCGGGGATGATCAGCTACGATTTCGGGGTTTGCATTTTTCAGACCACTAAACTAATACACATTAAACCCCATTCACAGATTTGCTCCACATATTCAAAAAACCTATCGAATGTTCAAGAGCACCGTGTGAGGTGTATCATGTGCTTAGTAAACTTATGCAGGATATTGCGAGGATTATTTTTGGAGAAAATTTTAATCCTCTAAACCCCTCACATGTGGATCATTTTGATCCCTATATGCCATTTTCGGAATCAGCAGCCCATTTTACATACAAAATGAATAATACCATTCAATGGGATAAAATGTTTAATCATTTGTAAACTAGTGTTATCAATGGAAAAATTTATTTTTTTAACTCAATGTAAACAAAACAAATAGCACTTGTTCAACAAAAGGTTGTGAGTACGTTTATGCTAAAAAATGTCAAACTTTATTATAGTGTTGCCAGATTTTAGCTATTGACATAAGTGTTGCCAGTTCCCGAAACATAAATAGTACCCTACGTAATCTTAATGAGCCCTTAACCAAAAAAAATCAAAGTTAACTTTTTTAAAAAAATTTCTCAAACCTGTTACAAGTAATTAAATAATAGTTTTAGAGGTACATATCTCTTTTTTTTTAATTGCCGTTTTTTACTTTTCGCACACAACTGGTCGAAGAAAACTCATATAAATGACCTCTATGAAACTAATGTTGCTCACATTGAGACATTTACAACGAAATACTAAATGGCGGAGTTATTTAGAGGTCGGTGTGGACCAAAATGTTTTTGTGTATGGGGGTCGATAATGTCTAATGGGTAGCCACCTTTTTTCGTACACATTCAAAAATTTTATGTGTTCAAAAACGCCATACTTTGGGCACTAGGGGGTTAATTTAGAAATTCTGACCTTGATCTAAGATCAATGATCTCTTTTAAGCCAAAGCAAACAACAACAACGAATGCAAAAATTCTTAGAAGAATAAAAAAAACTGGTTCAACAACAAAAAACTTTCTAGATTAAGAATAAAATACAAACAACAACACTATTAGGTAAGAATGTTTAAATGCAATTAGTCTGCAAAATGAACAACGCATGCGTGAATAAATTAGGAAATATTTTTTACAAAAACCAATACAAAAACGAGTGCAAAACAAATTGCGCAATGCGCATGTCAATCTTGTTTACAAAATAAACAAGCGGCAAACAGCAAAACAATTGAATTGATGATTGCTAAGACCCCACATGTTATATTACGATTGTATGAAAAAATAATTAGAAAAAACCGCCCCCTTTTCGAGCATTTAGAATACAAAAAAACAAATTTTTTTGGACCACCGTTTTTTTTTTTTTTTGAATTGAAATATTTCAACTTGTTACAGGACTTCCAAGTAACTTTTCAATGCAGAGCAATGAGAGAAAATATTAATTTAGAAAGCTAAGCCCGAAGTGAATTGGATTTCAGAACATGCCTTGGTTTTTGAGATAAGTTAGAAATACTGTCTAAAACCACTGATTTTTTTGATTAGAACTTCATTGAAGCTCTGGGTGAGCCACCTTTTCAGGGGCTTTGATCTAAACCAAGTATACAGTTTTTGTTTAAAGGCCCTCCCCGAAGATCAGTTTTTATTCACTAATTTTCTTTTTAAATATTTCATTTTGAATTTCAAAAAGATCGATCGTAATAAAGACTGGAAAACGTATAACAACTGTTGAAAAGTCGAAAGAAATTTCTGCTACCAACAAGCAAGCAATTTGTCATACGATGCTGCACGACTTTTGGCGTCAGCTCTAGCCAGTGGAAATTCCCAATAAATGCCAAACTGCATATGGAACGAAAGCACCATATGTCCAGAGACTGTTTCCAAAAGGTTTTAAAGAGCTATGAGAAGATCAGCCAAGATCTTCGACTGATTAGATAAATGTGGCTCTGATCAAGGCTAAACATAGTAAAAATTGTAGCTGCTATTTACCTGAATACTAGACAGACAGTAACTACGAAATGGTATACTGAAGACTGTTTACCAAAAGCTTTCGAAAATTTGTTAGAAATCCAAAAAAAAAAGGATTTGCGTCGTTACTCCATGTATACATCACGATAGAAACTGCTGAAATAACATGTACGGGTAGCTTTATTGCTGTCTCTGGAGTCGAAGAAATTTTCCCAGTACCATATTTTTCGGATCTGATAAATTAAATCTGAAATAAAATTAGGGGGTAGCAATGCGGAGATCATTTATGCAGTTATTGCAGAAACACGATTTTGAGAACTGTTTTTATAAGTGGCTATATAGGCTAAAAAATTTATGAAATGAATGTCGATTATGCAGAGCAGTTAAAAAAAATACTTAAAAGTTTTCGAGCTTTTCAATACTCTTGCAAGGAATTCCCTTACTTTTTTTTCCAATATCCTTAAACTACAAGACTCAAAGGCATCATATATTTTTCAACATGGACATATTCACACCAAAAAGGCAAATACAAACTCCCTCAAAGTCAAATTTCTCCAATTAGAACTTTTTGGTAGAGTGGTTTTGTACATATGTTCACAAAAAATTAAATGAAATTCTAAGCATCTAATAAATTTTAAGCACATGCAATACATATGTAGGTATTTTTAAGTAAAGCAGTTTCACAAATTGAAGTACATACCCTGTGATGTGCACGAGACATTTTTCGTTCGATAATTCCACAATTTATATTCTATGTAGTCGTATTATTTTTGACTGGTTACGTTCCTTTGCACATCAGACGTTGCATAGTGGCTTTTTCAGTACATATTAGCTTCTGACAAGTCGAAAATCGGGTTCTTTCAAAATACAACATCTTTACTAGGGATGTCATCCCGCCTTATATTTTGTACCAAAAGTCCCGGTGGATCCCGTGATTTTTGGGATTATGCTAAAACTATTTATGTGAACATTTTTGTAATTTTAAGTATTAAAAATTAAAATTCGAACCCTTATTGGCAATACAAGCCAAGAGAAAAAAGTTCATAATTTTCAGGCCTGTGTTATTTAAGATGTTAGTTAGAAAAAGTTATTAACTTTTTTATTTCGAAGGCTGTAAAGAGAAAAGTGTCTGTAACACTACCTACTTTTATCCGAAAAGAATCGAACTACAGAGTTGCATTGATTGATCCCGGAATCCCGCGATTGCTTTTTTAAATACCAAATTCCCGGAACCAGCAAAAGTCTCAAAAATTGGCATCCCTAATCTTTACGCTAATTCAATTCATAAAATAATTTAGTACTATAATCTATCTATAACGGTTTTTGGCGAGAAGTACTTATGCAGCTACACGAGTGCAAAATGAAACATTTTTGTGTTACTTTTTTGGAAGAAAGTTTAGTTGCACTGTTTACTTTAATTGTGCAAGTTGTTTCTGGTGATTGAAATTAATTATTAATATTTTTTCAAAGTGTAAAAGTGTTATAGAAATTGAAAACAACGGTATGTAAACTATTGTAACTTAACAAAATGGTAGTTAACTTAAAGCAACTTTTTTGACAAAATTATTAATTTGAGTAAAATCCTTAATTTATAACCTTTATTTATGCTCAGCAATTAAATTACTTAGTATGGAAAAGTGAGAATTTTTCAAAATTTGACATCAGTGACAACGTTTTTCCTTACACAAAGAAACAACATTGTTAAAAAAGGCAGAAACTTAAATATTTTAACCACGTGGCGACCCAAATTATTGTGAAGTTGACTGAAAGTCTATTTGTTTCGAAATGAGCTGATTTGGATTTAACTACGTTTCGTTGCTGTTTGAGTTTAACAACGCTTCGTTAGTGTTTTGACTATGTTTCGTTGCTGATTTGGATTTAACAATGCTTGGCAACCAGCGTTGTTGAATAAGTTTCAACAACGTTTGTGAGCGATTTAGCAACACACCATACAAATATGAGGTTGTAGCGTTGTTGAATCCAAATCAGCAACGAAACGTAGTTAACTGTAAGTTTTCGTTTCGAGCCCATTTGGACTATATTATCCCTAAAGCTTACTCTATGCTGGCCTTTTTAAGGCGTAATAGTTGTTCTTTTAAGGATCCCTATATCCTAAAAACCTTGTATAGTAGTATTGTTAGGTCTAAGTCAGAGTATGCTGCTAAAATTTGGAACCCGTATTATGATTTGCATAAGGCCGGAATTGAAAGGGTGCAAAAATCTTTCACTAAATTTGCTTTGCGTTCCCTTAATTTTGACCTAATTTTGCCCCCTTACAATTCCCGTTGCCTTTTGATTGGCTTAAAAACATTGGAAGCTAGAAGGAACATTTTGTCCTTAGTTATGATCCATGATATTGTTTCTGGCTCGATTGATTGTCCGATGTCATTAGCTATGATCCAATTCAATGTCCCATCAAGAACACTAAGAAATCATGATATTTTTCGTCTTGATTTCGCTCGTACAAATTATGCTTCTAATACTCCTTCTAAATAAATAAAAAAACATCCACGAACGTGATTTTTTCTTCGCTCTGTGTATAAACGCAACACAAAAACCCGTTTTATAGCTCCCTGAGCTTGGCGCCTGGGACCAAGGCTCCCTTGGTTCTCTTTTTAGCAACGTCACCAAACAAACGGAAACCAAAAAGAAAAACTGTTACACATTCCGCGGCGCACACTGGGTCAGATACTCTCAATACCTGCCGATAGTTCAACAAATTAAATGCTATTTCCGGATAACCTTTTATATTGGTTAGGTAAAATATGAACCAACGTACTATTTGCTATTTTTCAAATGACTTGCGACAAACCCTTTCCATCACTTCAGCACAATAAACTTTAACTTTGTCGACTGAAATAATTTTTATAAGTTATTTTCATATTAATCAAAGCAGTTTTTTGATATAGTTTATTAACTTTTAATGTTATTTGACCATAGAGCCTTCATCTTCAGGTATGTAACCGTATATAAACATATTTTTTTCTTTAAAAATGTTGGTAGACAAGTAAAATAACATGGAGAAGAAAAATTTTACGAAATTAAATAAATAATTGAAAATTTATTTAGGTTCCAAGCCTTTTCAAGCATTAGTTGTCATTCAAAAATATTCTGTTCAGTATTGAATTCCAGAAGCAACAAGAAAATATTACTACTTTTTGCTACTTTAAAATTTACACCGATTTTTGGTACGTAACCTAAAATAAAATATTTTATCTTGCATTGCCCACATTATTCAAAATTTCTAATTTTGCTATAGAAATGGCCTACTTATTATTTGTCACTAGACAAGAACTTATAAACATTATGTATAGTTCTGGATAGGATAATTTTGAACAGCAATTCGGTTTTTTGTTAAAACAAATGGAAAAAGAGAGCAAGTGTTCACCACTAACACTTAAATGAGAAATTATCTCATTTCAAGCCCCAATATAGGTCAAAATGGCTGAAAGCGTGTAGAGTAAAAGAAAAGTTAAAAAGCTCGAATGAAGATTGGCAATTGTACGAAATTTAGTTCGATTTTCGATTTTTCTTGTATGGGAGGTACCACGCCCTCTTGTCCGAATTTTCTTACCAGAGTTTACATATACTTTTTTTTAGCAAGTTTACGAAATTTGGTTTGATTACCTTAGATAGTACCCTCAGTATAGAGTTTTTAAGAGGTTGATTATATGAGAGGTACCACGCCCTCTTGTCCAAATTCGCTAATTTTCCTACTAGAATTTACCTATACTATTTGTAAGAAGAGTACAAAATTTGGTTTGATAGCACCTTCAGTATAGAGTTTTTAAGATTTCGCTTGTATGGGAGGTGCCACGCCCTCTTATTCAAATTCGACCAAATTTTGTTGAAAGCTTAAGTGATTCATCCTTAATATATGTATGTAATTTGGTTGCAGTGCGCAGCTCCGTTTATTTGATGCCACATATTAGAGCTCCTTGCCCCAGTGTGCGGCATATGGAATAGTGAACTCGATTCGTTTGGTACATTTCTGTTTCGTGCTTTTAGTTTTTTTGTTTCTTTAACTTTAGAATTTTACAATTTGGTCAATGTTGTTGTTGCCGTGAACTAAAAAAAAAAGAAAAACTAAATCCACAACAATCCAGAGTTACAAAAAAAAAAAAGCGAGTTCGTACAAAATAAGTGCAAAAACTTTGGTACCGTGCCGAGAAGTAGGCTTTAACTTTATTAAACAGAAAACAGAAAAAATAAACACAGGGATAAGCCATATCAAACCAACCACCAACTCCGAACTTAATGATAATTTAGCAGATTAATGTGCAGCATCAAACAAAGGCTTGTTTTATACTTAATTTTTTGAAGAGCGCAACGTGCTATCTCCACTTTTTTACTACGTTTAAGCAAGTTTTTTTATACTTGGTATCCTTTTGCTTCAAATTTGGATCGAATGTTCTTAGTTACTGGTATATTCTTATAAAATCTTATCTTTGTGAGCGATGCCACGCCTTTTTTCGAGTTATCCGACCATAATAAGATTGTACCACATATGTATAAATACTCGCTATTACTTAGAAGAATACCTCCTAAGCTCCCATGAAATCATTGAAGCCTTTTTAGAGTAATATTCATTCAAATTGTTCTAATTGTTAAAAAATGGACGTGGCATTTTTGGTCCATAGGAAGGTATTGACAATCACCACCCCTCTACCAAATCTATTATATGAATGGGTTTTTTTGAAAGTGGAATAAGTCCACTTTTTCATAAACTGAGATATGGAAGGGTTTGCGTACGACTCAATTTAAAAATATTGGCAAGCGCTATTAAACTGGTGTTAAGTGTTTACCACTGTAAATTTACCAAATTTTGTTATGCTGTAAAAATTTTTACAGGTGTAATAGAAAATAGTCGAGTTTTTTTGGTCTGAATGGACTTATTCCACTTTCATTTATAATAAATTTAAAAATTTGTTATACTTTTGTATGACTTATTCCATTTTTACTCACAAAATATTTTGTAAATTAAAGCAAAGGAAAATTAAAACTTAGAAAAATTTTACTCTAAAAACTGTTGTTGTTTTTTTTTCTTTTATTTTTGCCCAAATGGGGCTCTGGAAAATAATTACAACAACAACAACAACAAAAAGTTCTTGTTGGACCTACTTTCGGAGATAAAGCCATCGGAAGATCGAGATATATCTTTTATAAAAACTATTATAAGTTGGGAACCCCTAAAAGGATTTCAATAATGTTAGTGTCATACGAAAGATATATTAATTTGCTATAAAATCAACCCGAAAAATGTTTAATGCGAGTGGTGGTTTTAGAGATATTGCAAATTTCCAGAAATTTTGATAATTTTTTTTTTTAAAGCTCTATTTTTCCAAAAACTGTATCATTAATTCATAATTTTAGTAACATAATATGAAAGCCCAATTTATTTCCTTTCATTTAACATGTAATTTGTACCTGATTTCTTGCATTAGCATACTTTTTTTTATATGAAAACAAAAAAGTAAACTAAGGAAATTTTCATGAAATTTTGCAAAACATTACAAGAACAACAATTATACCAGCAACAAAAACAACAAAAATAACAATAATAACAATAACGATGTTTTTGCATAGTTTTAGATCAATTCAGATTCCTGTAGACTTTTTCGATTCTTTTCAATAACTTACTTTTTTGTTTTCCTATAAAAAAAAGTATGCTAATGCAAGAAATCAGGTCAAATTACATGTTGAATGAAAAGAAATAAATTGGACTTTCATATTATGTTACTAAAACTATGCATTAATGATACAGTTTTTGGAAAAATAGTGCTTTAAAAAAAAAAAAATTATCAAAATTTCTGGAAATTTGCAATATCTCTAAAACCACAACTCGCATTAAAAATTTTTTCAGGTTGATTTTATAGCAAATTAATATATCTTTTGTATGACACTAACATTATTGAAATCCTTTTAGGGGTTCCCAACTTATAATAGTTTTTATAAAAGATATATCTCGATCTTCCGATGGCTATATCTCCGAAAGTAGGTCCAACAAGAACTTTTTGTTGTTATTGTTGTTGTAATTATTTCCCAGAGCCCTATTTGGGCAAAAATTAAAGAAAAAAAAACAACAACAGTTTTTAAAGTAAAATTTTTCTAAGTTTTAATTTTCCTTTGCTTTAATTTACAAAATATTTTGTGAGTAAAAATGGAATAAGTCATACAAAAGTATAACAAATTTTTAAATTTATTATAAATGAAAGTGGAATAAGTCCATTCAGACCAAAAAAACTCAACTATTTTCTATTACACTTGTAAAAATTTTTACAGCATAATAAAATTTGATTAATTTACAGTGGTAAATACTTAACACCAGTTTAATAACGCTTGCTAATATTTTTAAATTGAATTAAAAGCAAAACCTTCTCTGTAGCAGTAGATGAAAAAATGGACTTATTCCACTTTCAAAAAAATCATTTTTGTAAAAATGCTTTTCATGAAAAGTTCTTTTGAGTAATTTATGATGAAATCGTGGTCTAACGAGTCTGTAATTTTAAATATAAAAAGAGGACATATATAGCTAGCTATAACTACCATAAACTCAATTTTTCTGGAATTGGACTTATTCCACTTTCAAATAAACCCATTCATATAAAAATGAAATGGTGTCCGTATGTAGCTTATGAACGCGGAAACTACGAGGCCGATGTAGAAGGTTCTTAAGGGGGTGAGATGCTACTGAGGGGAACAGGGGTTGCACCCCCCATACGAAAAAAATACAAAAAATGCTATATCTCTACAGTTATACAAGTTATGATTATGAAAGTTGATGAACTTATGCATAATGTACATATCTACCATTCACCATGCAAAACTTGGGGGATATTGGGTGTAGAATTGCATCCAATTTTCAAAAATACGCAAAATGCTACATTTCTTCACATATCGCAGATATTGTTATAAAACTTGGTACATACATGAATATTCTATCTACCATTTACTATAAAAATCTTTTTGAGAAGGGGGAGTTGCACCCTTCATACAAAAAATATAGAAAATGCTATATCTCTGTACATATGGGAGCTATGATAACAAAAGTTGATACATGGATGGATGGGACTTCGTACGTATAGGCATCGGGAATGGGCGAACAAAGTCGCAACCAGGCCAGCTAGTAGCTTATAAAAATTGCGAAATTTGACAAAATAAATTTTAAAATGTCCCACAGTGCTGCGATGGAAGGCATTTGCGTAAAAAATTTTTGTTAAAATTTAAAATTTTTTTTATGCCATTCTACAGCAAATAGCCTAATTAAGAAATCCTATTGTGATTTGTAAGTGTTACAGCTTGTTAAAGTCGAACTTTTTTTCGAAAAAAAAAAAACATTTAAGAAAATTTGCTAATCGTAGAGCTTTTAAAAAATAATTGCTGCTCCTAAACCTCAAACGCAATTGTTATAAAATAAAATGCATACAAAAGCCTACATACCCATTTATTTTATGAATTTTATGTATGCAATTTTTTTAGCCAAATTAAAGTTATTTTAAAAGATATAAAAAAAAATTTTCAAATAATAAAAACCGGAAAATGCTAATTTTTTTAAGAGCAGGAAAAAAAAAGACGGGACTTGAGGGCATTGTTCTAAAACGTACAGATAGCACAGATTCCATATTTTAAGATAGGAAAAATTCACAACCCCGTTTTTCCCCGTTTACTTTAAATATTTATCTGAATATCCCGTATTTACGTAAAAATCAATGATTTTATAAAATTTACACCACCAATTTTTTTTTCAAATGCTTTTGAATTTTTTTAAATTTGATTTTTTTTTACAGCATACTTTTATATGTCAAAAACACTTTGAACTATTAAAATTTTAATATGGTTTTTTACAGCCTAAAGGCACGCACAAACATTTTTTTCAGTTAACTTTCGTGGTTTTATTTATTTGATTTCTATTCATTGCATGTGAAAATTAATTGCATTTCTGAAAACAGCGTAAATAATGTATCAGTATGGTAAATCTTATCGAACCAAAACTGTGGAAATGCCGTTCCGTTGTATGGAGTGACAGCACTGTGTGTCCCCACAATTTTAGTAAAAATATTTCTACCTAGTAAGAAACTATAGAAGTTACGTTTAAAGTATAAAATTATGTTTAAATATAAAATTATTGCATATATCGTTATACAAATATAGCAGCCAATGCTAGATAACCACTGTTTAAAATCTTCTTTTTGCATTTCCCAGCAACTAAAAAGATGGAAATAGGACTATAGCGCTCTAAGGTATCGATATCTTCTATAATTTATTAATTAAACTAAACAGGTTCATATTCAAATAAAGTAATAAAATTTAATACTTTTTGAGGCTTGCCATTATTATATTACCATATTCTGAATTGGACTCATCAGCATTCGATTCTTTAATTAATTCAAAAGCCGACATCGATGTAAAAAGAGATGAGATTCACTTTTTATTTCTTGTAATATTACTTATACTTTTCGGGTTATGTAAATACTTTACTAGCCATTCGACTGTACTTTTGTTTAGATGGTTCAGTCTTTATACTTGAAACAAACCGTTGAGGTAACTAATTTGTTCCTTGTCTTAATTTTAATTAAATTAACAAAACTAATAATTTCCCTCATTCTTCGTTTGAGTAAGGCAAATTCAATCAAATTTGGCAAAATTTACCAGTATCACATTGAAATACAGCTTAAAAAATTTAAGGTGAATTATAAAAAAAATGTGTATAATAAAGTTGAACGATAAGCTAAGTATAGTATGAATTAAGTACGAGTATATTGCACGCCTTGGATTGAAGATTGTACAAATCAATGAATTGTTGTACTTCTGCCAGCAGCGCTAAATCGGTAGAATTTTTGCATCCCCAGGAATGAATTAAAAAAAAAAAAAAAAAAACGAACAGAAGGAGGATTTTCAAATAGAAAAAGTATACGATTGCATAGAAAAGTAAATGTTCAGTAATAAGCCACGTTTCACACCCTTATAACATAACCGATTTCACATTCGAATCAAAAATGCGCACTTTCGTTTTGGTGGATATAACGGAAAAAGACCATATTTTGTTCAGTTGAGCAAACGCATCTTTCGCCTTTGCTATTCTTGAGTTGATACACTCTTTTGCTCCACCATCCATGGAGATAATGCTGCCTAAATACGTGAAGCTGTCGACGTCTTCAATGTCATCACTGCCACGTGATGTCATTCCTGTTTGCGTTCAGCTTCATGCTTTTAGCCCTGGATAGTCGAGATCTTCTAAATATTCGGTAAAGATCCATCGGATACCTTTTTTTTGTTAAGAGCTTTATCTAGTATATCGTCAAGTATGATAAGGAAGAGAGATGGTGATACAGCCCTACCGGATATACTATATAGACACCATAAATTAGTCTGCAGACCTATTTTTGTACTTTTTTTTAAAAAAAAAAAACTAAAAGAACTTCTACCACATTCTTTTATTGCGAAGGAACAATCAAAATTTTTTAAACGACAAAAAAGAATGTCTTGGTGAAAATGATTACGTGATTTTTCAGAAAACGTATTATTTGTATTTCAATATCGTTTTGTTCTTTACAATAAGGAAGATCCAAAATTGGAGAGTACAAATTTCATTGTAATATTAGATTGTCTCATTCAGGATACTAAACAACTCTCAAACCTTTTTATAGAAAATTTCATGAGTTACAAAATTGTCGACCAACATTTTTTTTGGAAATGTAATATAAGCGAGATATCTTCAAAAAACTAATTTTTGCATCCTTTAACCTTGAACGTACATGGGTTCAGTGGGAACTTTTGATATTTTTGACATTTGACACTCACAAACGTGGTTGAAACTCATTTAACTTAAAGCGCGCTATTAAAACTTCAATGAAAAATTGCGGTGGGCAGGAAGCAATAAGAGAAAGCATCAAAATGTCGGGTAAAACTGAAAATTGGACTGTTCCCTTGGTCGCTCATTGATGAATAATCAGTTTGTGTTGAAATCCTAGCTGCTCATTTTTACGAGATTTTGTATTTTTAGCATTTTTTTTTTTTAATATTAGTGCGATCATTTGGGAGAATGAAATGATGTTACCTGGAAAGTTTTGCGGGATTTTTGTAAATGAGCTATTTTATAGATTTCGATGTGCTCTTTCAGAATTTCAACTTTGCTACGTCGAATCGGCTCGCGCCGCCATATTGGAAAAATGGCGTCCGAAATCAGTTTTTTACAAATATCACTTTAACGGTTATATTTAGAGAAAAATATTGCAGCTTATAACATGGTGGCGCGAACGAACACGATTCGAGGTAGCACATCGAAATCTATAAAATAACTCATTTGCAAAAATCCCGCAAAACTTTCCAGGTAAAACTACCAAATGACTGTACTTCATATGTAGGTTTATTTGTACATTAACAACATGATGCACAGTGCGTTGAGCCCATACAAAAAATGGTCAAAAATAGAAGGAGTGGTTGGATATCGATGAAATTTGGTACTTTAAATAATTTGGGGCAGCTGAGCTCAAAAATGCTTTCAGATTTGTTGTAAACTTTATAGTTTTGCTAAAAATCAGGTGTTTATGACGATTTTCTGAAGCCCCATGTATAACGATTTTTTTATTTATCTTTAAAATATGTGTTTTTGTAATATACGTAGTAGAAATAATGTTTTATGTACCTTTGAAACCATTTGTGTTAATAAAAACAAAAAAAAAAATTTCAACACAAATTTTATATTTCATGTAAATTTTTCATTTTAAGCATTTTTTTAAAAAAAAAAAAACAATATCTGTAGGACGAAGTAGAAAAAGTTATTTGCAGTTCCTGGTTATATAGAATCCGTACCAGAAGACTAAAAAAAAAAACGGCACTTATTTTTATGAGATTTGTTTTTTTTTTTTTTTTTCATCGAAATTTGTCAATTTCTGAAGTTTTTCATTTGATAATATCATATATTAAAGTCACTACAATATATATCAAATTATATTTTTTCTAAAATTTTTTAATTTTATTTATTTACTCAAATATTATTTATAATAAAAAACTTTACTTCGCTTAGTTTAATCAAAACACAAATTTTTGATAATTATTTGTTTAAGAGAACCCAAAACGAATTGAAGAAAACATGATTTTTTTTGAAAAATATCTCAACTTTGAAGTGTCACAGCATAGCCAAAACTGAGTTTTTCCCTTAAATATTTTGGTTTTATTTTATTGATACAATTACCTGTCGATTGATACCAATATTGTTAGATTTTGAGTCACAAAAAATTTTGATTTTTGTATATGGGCCAACGCAGTGTATGATGCCCCAAAAACTTTCGCATATTGTCATCAAATTGACTAATCACATGATTTTTTTGTTTTTGCATTACAGAAATGGGTTTACTAAGTGAAGGCAGTCCTCTCTCTTGGGAAGAAACAAAAGCATTAGCCGAACATGTACGTGAACATGGTGTCCAGCAATTTATTAATCTTTATTACAGACTAAAAGATCGCCACGATGTTTTAAAATGGGGTGATGAGGTCGAATATGTTATCGTTAAGTTTGATGATGACAATAAAATTGCACGTGTGTCACTGAAAGCGCAAGAACTATTGCAAGTTCTTAATCAAAAAGAAGCTGATAATCCAGACGGTATATAACGTGTGTTAGAAAAGTTACAATTTTAATTTATTCTCTTTTTTTTGCGTATCATACTTGTAGGTGTAAAATCACTATGGCGACCTGAATATGGTGCATTTATGATTGAAAGCACACCAGGCAAACCATTTCTTGGTCTTATGAAACATTTCAATTTAGTTGAGGCAAATATGCGCTATCGGCGTCTTGAGGTTACCGAACTACTCGAAGAAGATGAATGCATTATGTCTATTACAAATTTCCCACGCTTGGGATGTCCAGAATTTACATATCCTATCTATTATCCCAATCCAGAAGATCCGCTTAGTTCAGCCAAATCTTTGTATTTCCCTGATGAAGCTATTTCTTCAGGACATCCACGATTTAAGACGGCAACACGCAATATAGGCATGCGTCGAGGCGAGAAAGTTTCCATTAAATTGAAAGGTAATTTATTTAGGTTTTGGTTTAAGTACGGCATGGTATATGTGTTGTTATTTGTGACAAGATTTTAAGTTGTTCAACTTCTTCAGCCTCTAATTGGTTTTCAATGTTTGAAGATGACCTCCTATCATTCTCATCAATTATTTCGACAACATTTTCGTTTTGTTCTTTTTCGTTACTCTTCATATCGATACGTCCAACGTAAAAGTTGATAACTCGATAATCGTAGTTTTAGTTATGATCATTTTTGTATTGTTTTCGTTAAAACAAGAAAACCAAAAACAAAAATTTAATAAATACTTTGGAAATCTGTAGTCCAAATAAAGGTTTTTCGACTATTAAATTGTTCTCACTATTCCAAATCGATTAAAAGATATAAATATTAACAATTCCAACTTTTAATTTGGATAAAAATGAATACATATGAGTTGTAACTCTAGTTGCAACTTATGTTCTGTTTCAGCAACCAAATATTCCATGAGAAAAGTTGGTAACTTAACTTGCCAACTACCATTGAAAAATATTCTACGGACATTACGTTGGTATGTAGGTCTTTCAACCACTGATTTTTAAAGAAAAATTACCTAATAACTTTTTAAGTCAAGTTACCAACTCAATTTGTTATTTTTTTCCCGTACGTAAGTTATCAACTTAAGTTGCCAAGTTATTGCATGGTGACCTAACTAAAATATACTTGGGCTGTAACTTCAAAAATTGCTCCCAGCCCTTCAAATTTCAAGCTAGACATACCAAAATTTGACACAAGATAGAGTCTTATATGAGATTTTGAAAATCATTGTCCCGTAAAAAGTTGGTAACTTGAGTTACAAACATTTACGTTGGATGTATCGATATATTTAAATGAACTGTGTTATGTATTTATTTTCATTGTGTTATGCTGTTTTTCTTGTTTTAAACATTCAAATGGGGCAGACAGTGTATCAAGTTCTTAGTTTTCACTTCTTCTTCGGCGGAGCCTGTTTCATATCTTAAAGTGTTTTCGTTAGTTGCCACTTCATAATTTCAACTTCAATGAACCGACTGTAATAGTCAACGATGACAAAGAGGTGGTGTCCAGGTCGTTGTGGGCCCATAAAATCCGTTGCAAGGTGCAATTTAAACGTTCAATAAAATACATACATTCCACGGAATATTCACTTTGTACTACAGTTTGTATAGCAGAGGAGGAGTGGCAGGTATGGAGAAATATATACATATATTTTTGATCACCTCTTGAATCGATATAGCCTTGTCCGTCTGTCTGTCCATATGGCTGGTTGCCTGTGGAAATCATTTTTAAAATTTCTTTAAAGCAATATAAATCGATGAAACTTTGTAATCTGCCTACGTCATCAAACATAACTCGGATGATTGAAAATGAGCAAAAGTGGTATACGGGCATGCCTACCTCCAATACATAAAAAAACACATTTAAAATGCAGTTTGATGACTATTATTTACGATAATGGAACCAAAATATACAAATACTTAAAATTACTGCGGGAAAGCAAAAACTCTGTTAACTCATATACTTAATACACAATGTACTACATAGATACCCCTAAAGTTCGCACATATTTTAAACTTGCTACATAAAACCATTTTAAATTTTTTTCCTTCCAGCTTTTAAAGATGAAAACACAAAGTATCCCATACCAGGTGCACCGCCAAGTGAACCTGACGTTGTACATATGGATGCAGTGGGCTTGGGCATGGGCTGCTGTTGCCTACAATTAACATTTCAAGCCAGTGATTTAAGCGAGGCACGCAAATTATACGATCAATTGGCGCCGCTAAGTCCCATTATGCTTGCTCTTACAGCAGCTTCACCCATTTATCGTGGCTATCTCACCGAATCCGACTGTCGTTGGAATGTCCTAAGCTCTGCGGTTGATTGTCGTACAGCAGAGGAACGTGGCTTGAAACCATTGAAAAATAATAAATTTCGCATTGCCAAATCACGCTATGATTCAATTGATTCGTTTTTATCACCAGAAGCTGAACAGTATAATGATGTGCCTGTGACATATGATGAAAAAGCATATAAACGATTACGTGACAGTGGCATCGATCATCTAATGGCACAACATGTTGCTCATTTATTTATACGTGATCCACTCTTACTACTCAGTGAAAAAATACATCAGAACGATGAAGAAGAAACAGATCACTTTGAAAATATACAATCGACCAATTGGCAAACGATGCGTTTTAAGCCACCACCACCAAATTCATCAATTGGTTGGCGTGTCGAATTCCGGCCATGTGAAACACAAATAAGTGATTTTGAAAACGCGGCACTTGTTGTTTTTGTCGTCCTGCTAACACGTGTGATATTATACTATCAGTTAAATTTCCTCATGCCCATTAGTAGAGTGAGTATGAAATGAGTGATATTTAAATGGAAATTCAAATGATTTGGTTGTTTTTTTTTTAAACAGGTTGATGAAAATATGCAAATAGCACAAAAACGAGATGCTTGCCGAAAAGAAAAATTTTGGTTTCGTAAAATAATACAGAGTACTTGTGAATGTTACTCGAAAGAGTCACAATGCAGTGACACTAATGGAACAAATGGTGCTATTAACTGTACTTATATTAATAGCACTAATGACACTAGTGGAACTAATGGCACCAACGGTATTGACGGCACTAATGGTACTAAAGGCACAAGTGGTGGTACTACTGGCACTAACGGCGCTTATGCTACTAATGGTATAAATAATACTGGTACTAATGGTGTTAATGGTATCACTGATAGCGATGATTGCTTGTTTAATGGTATCATTGATACTAATGGTACAAAAGGAGCGAATGACGTTGATAAAGTAAATGGCTGCACAAGAGCGACTAATGGTAAAATTTGTGCCGACAAATTTGAATTGATGACTTTAGACGAGATTTTTAATGGAAAGGTACATATTGCAACTATATAATTCATAGAAAAAATTATGTAGAATATTTTAGAATTTGTTTAAGACTATCGTATTAATTTTACTTCAGTTAGAAATCAATTAGGGTATTCCTGAAAACGTGTAAAAGCCTCGAAAACCTCGTAAAACTGTCAAAGTTTGTATTGATTTTGACAACTATAATGAGTTAACGAGGTTTTCGAGGCATTTACACGTTTTTAGGAATACCCTCAATAATTTTTTTTGATCATATTTCTTGCGAAACATATCAATTTCGAGTTAGTCAGGCCTATCATTCAATCCATCGTAGATACGAATTTCGTGAGTTCTACGATCTAGGTATGGCTTTAAGGTATCGATATATCTGGCAATAGCGCAAACAATATATTTTATTTTTGTTGTGTATATTTTCTAGACAGATTCTTTCTGCGGATTGGTGTCCTTAATTCGTAGCTACTTGCAGTCAAAGGAAGTGGATGCTGATACACATTGCACAATTGAACGATACTTGAGATTTATAGAAAAGCGCGCAGCTGGTGAACTAATGACAACAGCGACATGGATGCGTGAACAGGTCTTGAACCACCCGGATTATAAGTAACAGCATGCATTTCAAATATGTACAACAATTATATTCACTCTCTTGCTACCATTTATTTTATAGGAAAGATTCTGTGGTCAGCGATAGTATTAACTATGATTTACTGAAGAAGATCCAAAAGATTCAGGATGGAAAAACTATTGAGCCAACGCTGCTCGGTTATATAAATTATTCCAAAACAAAAGATTATATTCCATCAACCTTACAAAAACATTTGGCTTTGAACGGCTGCAATCAGAGATTACCATAATATATGATATGCTATATGTATATGCAAATTCATATGAACTTTCAGATATCTGTTTATCTGTTATCAGTCAGTCAAAATATTAAATAGCCTGCACTGTATAGAATAAGAATAAAAGTACTGTAATATAAGGGCCTGTGTCAATCGAAAACATTTCACTCACATGTACAAATTCTGACGTCGCAAATACAATTTGTGAAGCATATGAGGTGAAATTGTTGTGTCAAAATTTGTACTAGCTCCAGGGGCTACTGAAAATTGTGACAATCGAAATAGAAAATAGCTTTGTTTGACGAACTTAGATCAGAGTAGAGCAGAGCAGAGTAGAACAGCTTTTGAAAACTGTCATATGACTTTTAGAGCAGGCTAGAGTAGAGTAGGGCAGAACAGAAATTTCAAAAAACACAAAACAAACAACTTTGAGAAAATCAGCAAAAATTTAGATATATTTACATATTTTTACGTTAAAAATAAAATATGAATATCAAAATTGACGATAAATTTTAAAAATATTTATTTTATTTTGATTTTTCTTATAAAAATTTGCTGCTCCAACCTGCTCTACATAAAAATCTAGAGCAGAAAAGAGCAAACAGAGCAGTTTGGAGCAGACTCATCGAACATTTTTCAGAGTAGAATAGAGCAACCTAGAGCAGAAAAAACTTTCATCGAACACTTCTGACTGCTCTAACTTGCTCTAGAGTACTCTAGAGCAATCATCAAACAAAGCTAATGTGGGGCAGCAAACAAATTAAAAATGTCAATAAAAAATTTAAAATGAAACATCAAATTTTTTCAAAAATAAAAAAAGATATCAGCATTACAAATAAGAAAAACAGTTATTCGTGGTTCAGTTTCTGCTGCAGCTACATCAGCGACAAGTGCTACAAGCTCATAATCTACTACACCTGAATCGCATGCGTCCGCTTTAAGAGGTGTTATATGATGTTTTACTGGCTCTCTTGGCCTTACATCTGGTGGCAGTGCGGTTAGTGTTGGATTGATAACAAATTCGCATTCAACAAAACGCCCACAAGTTTTAGCTATTGAAAGCATAAATGCAACAGCATTACAAGTAACGAAAAATGCTGCGCCAATTGTAGCACCGCATAATAAAATTATCCTCCAGGAACCTGAAGTTATTGGAAGCACAAAGTTAGCGCAATCTAAAACAACAGATTCTTTACGTTAAGCGGTTCGATAGGATAAAAAGAAATCAAGTCAAATATCATGGCGATAAGTAATTTTGCTTGTTGGCTGTTGAATAAATTAGTGCCGTGACCACTAATCTTATATTCGGCCAATATTATTTTTAAGAAATAAACTTCCGAAATAAAAAAACGTTTTCGATAAATGGCTTATTTTTTTATTTTTAATTATTTAAGCGAATATAAACTATCTTTTGGAACACTTGGGTCATGCTTTTTCATTAAAAATTAACTCCACAGCTGCGTCCTTTAGTGACCCAGCTCATTCATCATATATTTTTTACCTTTATTTTCTGCAATTGAAGAAAAGTTTTTCGGAAAAATCGGGTAATAAATATGAATTCTATGAATTTTTCTTTTATCGACATTAGCAAAATTACCGCAAAATGCTATACTACTTCATATGGTATTTTGCGGCAATTTTGCTAATGCCGTAAAAGAAAAATTCATATTGATTACCTGATTTTAAACAATTATAGCTTGTTGGAAAGGTATTTTAGTTTGATATAAGATAAAATTATGCTTTGACTAATTTAATTAAGTTTAAAAAAAATTTCATTATATTTTGCCTGAAACCTCAACGGGTTATCGTTATTCGATCGCCGTGAAACTTCATATTATTTGTTTTTATGACCATTAGAAGGATTTCAGGGGGCGGCATCAACGAAAATCAGAAAATCGTAAAATAAGCGCATGCCTAGTGTACATAATATGCAGCATATGGGTTGTTTCACCTCTGGCTGCAGCCTGAACAAAATTTTGGAACATTTGAATTTGCTGATGTGACGTTGACGGATTCAGAAAACCTGTCTCTCAATAAGTTGCCTGATGATATCCTTCAAAGAGTTTTCGCACTCATCGACGTTATCTTTTCTTATGATTATTTTTATTTGGCTAGCGAAATAAATATAATTACTTGCTGCTGAGGGATGTGAATGCGTGTTTTTTTTTATTTTTTTTTTTTTCTTGTTTGCTTGTTCTAGAGCTGCAACATCGACATCGATGTTGATGAAACATCGATGTTTAGAGTTCGATTTTTTTGTAAAATCGATTTTTAGCGTCGATGTTTTTATTCGATGTTTTCACAAATTTTGTTTTAACAATGCGCATTTAAAATTCTTTTCATGGTAATGGAAAATGTTTCACTACTAAAAATGGAAAAAAATGGCGCCTCAACTCAGTTTTTTGCAAATATCTTGATAACGGTTGCTTTAGGAGAAAAATAATCGTGAACTATTTTGAAGCTTATAAAATTTCCTATCAAAATTTTTTTCGTACGGCTTATGAGTTTTAATACAAATTTGTTGATTTTAAATTGGAATATCTCATGAACGTTGAGTTGCACCAAAAAACAAAACCAATTGCTTATAGGGAATCTATAAATGAAAAGCCACATTAGTGCACATACAATTTATCGTTTAGGACTTATTCCATAAAATAGAAGAAAACGTAGAAAAACTGTTTTACTGGACAATATATATCGTTCCTATAGAAGTGAAAAGTACCTACTAAGTCAGTTTTCCTTAGTTTTAAGTTATTTGGTATTTCTGGTCTAAAATGTAATAGTCCTTAGTTTGATAAGACCCATTTAGCCATATCTCTGTTAAAAAGTGGTTATTCTATCATAAACACCGATTTCCATACATAAAAACAAAATTTAATTTTTTGAACATCAAATATTTGAAAATTTGAAAAACTGACTTAGTACTTTTCACTTGTATAGGGACGATATAATACACAGTCCGACACAAAAAAAAAAAAAAAAAACACATGAGAAAATCCAAAAATTTCTTAAAGTAGACGTTAAAAAGAAATACCCGTGTCTCGTCGTTTTTCTGCAGCACACCAGATTCTTTAATCGAATTTAATTTTTAAGAATTTTTAGTCTGTGGTAACTCCTAGTGAAATTTTCCGAAAAATATTTTTGTACAATTCTTCAACCCATTGTAGCCCAGTTTTTAAAAAAAGAGGTCAAAAAGATTTAAAAACAGGATATAAATGGTAAGTATGTTCTAGGAAAATTATTTTTTTGTGTTTTCTTGCGAAAACGAGTTTTTTCTAAAATGTAGTCTTAGAGTTTAACAGTGGGGTAAAACTTGTAAAATATTGATTGTAAGAAGTCTTTATTAATTTTAACGATGTTTTTGCTTTCGGGACGAAATTTTGACTTTTTAGTTTTCAGCAACTAGTAGTGAAATTTTATAGCAAATATTTCCGTAGTACATATTGACTCAATATTCTCCTGTTATAGGTGTCATTTTTGTACCTTTTTAAGAAAAGGGTAAAAATGACCCATATGTGGGAGTTGCAGAGAGTTAAAATGTGCATCAAAACTATTCCTCGCGATATCCTGCATAAGTTTACTGAACATATGATACACCTCAGATGTAAGGATCATATAATTAAATTCATCGATTTAACACAAGAATGTGGTATTTTTGTTTTTTCATGTACATGCCTTATAACCGGAGTGTAAGACAACATGTCTCCTTCCAAGAGAAATATATCGTGAAATGATGCGCACACACTCTCTATTGATGATCGTTCTTCTGCAATTAAATTTGGATCCAAATCTATTGATTCAAATAGTTTATTCATTCTTGCTCTCACATCTTGTTGACTTATAGTGTTTATTGCACTATTTGTTATATAATTTCGCTCAATTATATATTCCTTCTCAGAGGAATTCAAAATTGGAACATATGCTATCCCATCCTTCACTTTAGTTAGAGTTTCTCCTAAATAAATTCCTTGTGAAAGTTCTTGCTTATGTACAATCACTTCTTTAGCCATGGATTGCACTTTCAATGGTACTATTTTTGCAGTACGAGCCTCAATTGCTGTCATTGTGTTATATAGTACATTATTAAATGCATTCAATGAATCTAGTGTGAAAGACATTATTTCCTTATTTCCTTCATCAAAAAATAACAGTTTCTTTTGGATGGCATTTATGACAGACCGGTTCCACAAATTGTCCCTATCTAATATCCCATCAGCAGGTATCCCGTGATCTAGTGATACCACATGTAGTGTTAAACTTAGATCTGGTTGATAACTATGCTGGATAGTAGTAGTTCCTAATGTAGTTATTTGTCCGCCAAACGCTCCACTTAAATTCTTTTTAATATTCTTGTTGGTTCTCGTAGAAAACGAAATCGAATTTTGTTTAACTAAGCTTGTATCGGCTCCCGAATCGACTAAAAGAATGAGTTTTCCATTTTTGGCTTCTCTACAGGGAACCTCTATGAACACGTCATTCTGCGTTTCGCAGAGTCCAATTAGGAATTTTTTCATGCTATAGTTTGCAGTGCATCTATCAAACGTATTTACTTTTACTAATTTTACTGTTTATTTTGGGTTCCCCGACCATTAGTATTGGTTGGGCCCCATTCGGTTTCCCGAATCATATTTTTCTTTATCAGTACAGTTATTCCTTGCCTGATTTCCAGTGTTTTTCTGTTTTTCCTTAACATTTGTATCCTTTTTATTCAAATATTCATTTATTATTAATTTTATATCATTTATTTCTGATTGAAGTGTACTTTCTGGTGAACCCTTTTCTTTCCACTTATATTTTGAGCATCCCTTATTGTTTTCATGGCCATATGTTTGGCATTTTTCGCAATAAGGCAAGTTCTTTCGCGTAAGACATTCGTCTCTCAAATGCCCTCTCATGTTGCAAAATGAACACCTGATGGATGGTTTCTTAGTACATCTTTCGTACTTTCATCCTCCAGCAGTGGCCTTTTTAAACTTTTCATTGGTGTTTTCTTATGGAGCAAATTTTCATTGTGAGTATCTGTGCTAACCGACTGAATTTTGCTTACTGCTGGTTCCCATACTAGGTCTTCCTGCATAACATCATTTATTCTTGTTGCCTCTTTGACTAGTTCGTCCAAGCTTTCTGTCTTAAACATCAGTGTTGTTAATTTTAGTGATTTATTTTTCAATCCCCGTTTAAATGCAGTTATCACAGATTTATTTAACTCGCTAATAAATATATCATTAGATACATTTCCATAAATTGATTTAATTGTATCTAACGCTTCTGCCTTTAACGCACCCACACGCCTAGCAAACGCATTGATTTCCTCTCCAGGTCCTTGAGTGGAATTCCGAATCTCACTTCGGATTATATCAATAGATCTTTCTTTTATGTACGTGCTCTTTAAAATTTTGTACAATTCTTCCATTGTATCAAATTGATAACACCTAATCAAATCGTATGCATCACAGTACAATCGAAGCCTAACACAAGATACTAGAATAGGTTCGTCATCGGGACTTATTGTATTTTTTACTACATTGCATGCCTCTATGAACCTATAAAAATCCGAGCGACCACCAGAAAAAGCCGGAATTGTCTCCCGAACAATGTGTGTAAAACTTTTTCTTGAGTTAACGCTTTCCATTCGTGTGCTTACTTCTGTTTGAGTGCTTATTTCTGTCTGTTGCCGTTTTACCTCTACAGCACAGGCTTTTAATTCATTAGTTAGTTTTCCCTTATAAAAGTTATACAATTCCTCTGACTGATTAAACATACTTTCTTTAAAATATTTGTCATTCTCTGAACCCCGTCTCATGTAAATCTCACGATCCGTTTCTGTGATTTTGGTCCATATTATCCCTAACTTTACCAAATTTTCAATTAAATAATCTGTATTCTGTTCTTCCGGTGAACTTTTGTTAAAATCCTCAAACTGTTTTTGTAGCAATCCCGTGTTTTCCTTTTGCTTTGCGACAAGTTCCGCGAATTCCCTCATTCTAATTTGTGCATAATTTTCGTAACTGGATAGTGGTTCGTTTGCATTTTCAAATTCACCGTATAGGCTTAAATTATTTTCTCCGCCTTCTGTAGTGAGTTCCCTAATCCTGCTTTGATCAAAAGGTTTGGGACTCCCGCTTAAAAGACTTGTTCCTTGCCCATAATTATACATTATTTATTTGTTTTTCGTTACAATTGAACCACGAATTTATTGAAAAATATTTGGTTATATGTCTTTGTTGTTTCACTGTCATGGACAGTAAACCAAAAGCTTCCAATTACAATTACAACCGCTGAAATTGCTGTTATTCGTCCAATGAACTAGCCTCCATAAACGTTTATATTATCACCGCTTTTGTTTACTTCTTAATTCCAATTCTCAATGACCTACCCCAACAATAAATAAACGCAAATTATCGCTCACCAGCTTTCAGTCGCTTGATCGAAAACAACAAGTTGCATGAAAAAGTTTCGCTAAAAATCGCTGACTTCGCTTTTTTATGTGCAATGAACCCGAATTGAAATTATTTTAGCTACTTTTGCCTCTATTCGTTCCTGGCCTAACGCAATATCTCGTCCGATGACTTATATGCTGGTATTAAATAAATTCATGAAATCAGTTTTTGGCTGCTGAAAGAGAACAAACGAACATAAACCTACGTTTTACCTCTGCTTATACGTTCAACGCTTTCGACCTAAACAGAAAAACTTTTCTGTGCATATATCAGTTTTTAGTTGCCTGAATAATACCCACAAGCAATGCCAAAGACGGAAATAAATTTTCGTATTCTTTCTTTTTGTTACTTTTGCTTTTATTTGTTCTGCACAAAAGCTTTTAGTTGCTGATCGGTAGCAATAAATTTCATACTCTATTTCCTCCGTGAAGGCAGAAATAGTTTTACCAATTAAATACTTTTTTTTGCAAAATTTCGCGTAATCTTACTGATTGATACGGAACTCTTGAATTATATGAAAACAATTCTTGAGAACCCAAAACAAAACCAGCAAGATTTCCCGGCTATGAGAACAAGACTTCAATGAAGACTTCACAAACTCCTGCCCCTTATGAAATGGCTTAAAAATTTGTGAAATGTCCAAACAAAAGAATTGCTCTACCTCGGCGAAGATAGCACCTCAGATTTGCCTTTAATAGCCCTTCACATAAGATTCCCAAATCCTAAGTAATTAATTATACCAAGAACTTCTGAAATCTCATACAAAGCCCACTATAAAAACCAAATTCCAACGAGCTATTCCCGATTAATAGTTACCAAACGAAAACGATTCTAGCCCCTATATTTGTGTGCTACAATGCAAAAACAAAAAATTTTCCTTTCCACCAAACTAAATGCACATATCCTAATTTATACTCAAATTTCCCGCTCAGCAATTTGTAATTAAAATAAAGATTTCCCCATTTACACAATTTTAACTAAGATTTAAATTTTCCTCTTTTTTTTTTTTTTGTTATACCGAATGCACTTATCGTCCACAAAATTTTAAATTAACTATCCACTCAATCACTTTTTCACTTTTTTTTTTTTTTTTTTTTTTCAAAAACCCTAACTCCTCAAATCCCTAGCAGTGTAGTGTAGTGTAGTGTAACTTGTGTATTATATGCGCACCCACTTATTCAGATAGCCACAAGGCTGTAATACTCACCAATTAAACTGCTACCACCGTGTCCCACGTTGCGTATTCCTGGCTCGGAATACCGGCTGCGCCAAAATGTTAGTAGTATATCTCCTCCGTAGTGGTGGCCGCGGCGATTCCTCAACTCGTCCTTTATAAACTCCCGTTGCTGCACTAATCCAACTTGGTGGGAACAAGTCAACGCTACAAAATACCGCTTTTGTAGTGATTCAACTTAATAGGGACACAACAACTCCATAAGTTCCGCCGCTGCACTGTTTTAATTTAACAATAACACACCGAACTTCTTGAATTTCTTATTACTGTTTATTACCACTTCACTTAAAAAGAATACTACCCAAGTTCTTTGCTTAATTTTACTATTTATAATTTACCTATGGTAACTAGAAAGAGCTTTTCTTTTGGTACGTGAGCTTTTCACCATGTACCACATTCAAACTCGTTCTAGCTTCCGGGAGAGAGTTTGCTGTGCTTCTTGCATAGTTGCAAGAAACTCCGAGTTGCAGTTTGTCACGTACAACAGTTTACGCAATAATCGTTCTTTTGTTTAATTGACCTGTTTGGTCTTTTAGCTTGCTTAAGCGGAAGAATATCTTTTGGTTTTATTTAACAGATTATTGTGTAAACGTTTTTTATTTTTAGGGTGACCAAGTTTCTATTGTTGTTAGGCAAACTCACAACAGGATTTAAAAAATTCAAAAATCGATTAAAAAAGAATCTGACGTACTGGAGAAAAACAAGTATACTTATAATTATGCTCCGAACAAAATTGACTGAGTTATAGCATGAAAAAGTTTGAAAATTCACAAATTTTTAACAATTAGTATTTCATATGAATGTCAAATGAAACACTTTGTTTTTGGCATATATTTTTTTAAATAATTTTTTTTTAGCATTTTAAAAATGCTCTGTACAACTTCTCATCAGCCTTATTGCACTAAAACCTTAATGCCTTCATAAAATACCATTCGATTTTGCTCAGCATAGGCTTAAAATGTTTGCAATTAAAGCACATTTGGAATTAAATGGCTAAAAAAATTTATTTAAAAAAAATTTATGCCGAAAACAAAGTGTTTCATTTGAAGTTGATATGAAAAATTGTAAAACTTTTTTTTTAATTTAAATTTTGTTGGGTTTCCTTAGTATACCTAAAATTAGTTTAGAACTATTAAGAGTGTTATCTTTGGCCTGGCCAAAAATTAAATACCCTACACTGAAGCATTTTTAAAATTTTGCTTGTAGGGTAGGTGCAATGCCTTCTTTTCTGAATTACGTAGTTTATGCTCAGACCGTGCGCCAACTGTTTAAAGTAAGTATTTGTGCGAAATTTGGTTGCACAACCTCAAGTAATGCTTTCTTTACAGCATTTCGAAAACTTTGAACGTATGAGAGGTTCCACGCGTTCTTGTCCGAATCAACCAAGTTTTTGCTCAGAGCTTGCATTTACTGTCGTTAGTGTCTGAGTAAAATTTAGTTAAATTATCTTAAAAAACAATTAGTATAGTATATGGAAGGTGCCACTCCCCATTTGCCGAGTTTTTTTTTTCGGAGCTTGCATTTGATGTCCATAGTGTCTGAGTGCAATTTGGTTGGATTTTCTTAAATAACGCTTTCAGTATAGCATTTCGAAACTTTTACTTATATGGGAAGTGCCACGCTCTCTTGTCCAGATTCACCTAGTTTTTGGCTAGAGCTTGCACTCACTATCCTTAACATTTACGTCTATTTTGGTTGCGTTACACAATGCTTATCAAATTGCGTTTTGAATATGATTTTTGTATGGGCGGTAGGCGTGTCCGTTTACCAATTTCGCTCATTTTCAATCCCGTGTACCAAGTTACAATTATTTTTAATCTTGTGTTGAATAAACTTTTCATAGTTATTGCTTAAATAATGAACAATTCAGAAGTTCAAAAAAGTTGATGGTAAACTTTTCTTGTTATAGCATAAAAAACAAAATGCCACCTCGAACATATAAATTCATTGAGTCTAATAGAAATCTTAGGTTAAGAGCCCCAAGCCCTCCACTAATATAAGCATATTCAAAAAGTTATGGCCGTTATAGTTTGATACAGAAATAAGCAAAGCTTCAAGACCGCAGCAATTTTTTCTATTTATAAATGTATTTATTTAATTTTACTGTATCTTGCTCTAAAAAAAATTTGAGGCATATTTGATTCCTTTCGTCAGAGTTTGCAACGAATTAAAAAACTAATCGATGTTGCCGAACATCGATCTTTCTTTGGCGATGTTTTATTAACATCGATGGTTAATTCAGAAAACATCGATGTTCAAAAAATCGATGTTTTCTGGTCGATGTCGCAGCTCTAGCTTGTTCTCTTTTGCAAATGTCAAAATATCAAAAGCCCAAAATGTGCGTGTTCAGCAACATGCCGAACAGTTCCAAATTGCTAATTGGCATTATGATTGTATTGGAGCGATTACCACCCAATGGGGAATGGAGCGCATCAATAGCGCTCTAAAGCAGCAGTGAAGCGCATCTCTCTCGTATCCAAAAGCGCTAAAATTAACATTGGCATGTCATTGGAAGGAAGCGCTTCGTTCTCGCTACCAGAAGTGCTATTTGGATGCGCATCGCTCTCGCATCCAGAAATGCTGTTTGGATGCGCATCGCTCTCGCATTCAGAAATGCTCTTTCGAAGCGCATCGCTTTCGCATTCAGAAATGCTCTTTGGATGCTTTTTGTATGACAATACGTGTAAAAATATTTTAAAAATTAATTTTTAATTGAAATTTTACGTCTTTCGCCACAAAGACTCATCAGACTATTATTTTTTTGATGTAATTATAATTGATTTTATTTTACAAAATTAATTATAATTGAAAAATTGCAAGTTGAAAAATTTTTGTGTTACGTCTGGGCCGGGGTTGAACCAAGGACCTCACGGTTGCTACAACTCTCAATTGCAGTGCCAGTCGCTAGACCACTGCTCCATCCTTGCGCTCTTACGAAGCAGACTTATTGACTTATTTTGTTTTGTGCGTAAATACGTGACCGAAAACGTTTCGTTCTCGCTACCAGAAATGCTTCGCTCTCGCCACCTTTTGCGCAGAAAATATGCGCATACAAATCAGCTCTTTAGATGCGAGAAGGACGCGCATCGAAATTTTCTATTGGGCATATACTAAATATTCACATTGTTGCAGCTTTTGCATACGCTCCGCTATATTACGTTCGTTTCATTGCTAGTACTTGTACCGAAATCTATATATTTTTTGGATTATTGGACTGCATCAAATAAGAGAGCAAGAAATAGGAACCACAAGCAGAATTCTGTGAAATGATAATTTTGTTGCTATGTCGTTCATCACCCTGCCACTTTCAAACGTTCGGTTCATCAGCGAACTGTTACTTTCGTCTACGATTATCTGCTAGCTGTTGGAAAATCATATTCAGTGTGAGACTTTCGCTTTTCCTCGTCTTCGAAAGCTTTTTTATTGTGTAGTTGGAAGTGAATAAACGATACTTGGTATTTTTTTCGGTTTACTAGAAAATGTATTTCCGTGAACAAATTTTCTTTGGTTGAAAAATTCAAAACCTTAAAATTCAAAACAATATTTTGATAATCAGCTGGTGCATGGAGAATTCGTTTATCTGTTATCAGCCAGTTAGAATCTTAGTTAGATCTGTAGAAAGAAAGAGTTGTACCAGTGTTAAGTTCATTTAATTAGATTGTGTCCGCGGATCCGTTTTCCGTTTCAATAAAGTAAAATAAATTATATTTGGCGCATAAAGTTTTTGCAAATTTTAAAATAAAACGTTAAAGCAGATATAGAGGACGTTTTAATTGTGTGAAGGAAGGAAGTGAAACTCAATTGCTGGCATTATTTCTTTTTGTGTGATACCGTTAATAAAATTTAATTTATTAGTGTGGATGGCGGCGGAGACGGATACAAAACTGTTCAAAATTGCCAAGAAGGAATAAGGAGCGTCACTCACAAGATAAGTGCCAACCACAATTTTTAGTTTTATCATAATTTCCTTCATTTTTGAAAAATAATTTTTGGTGGGCAAAAGTAGCGTCTGAATTCTGCCATTTTTAATTTTTTAAATCAGCGAAACTGCATATCTATATATTTTTTTCGTCCTATTTGAATTTTTTACCAAATTTTACTAAAATCTTGTATGCCACGAAATTAAAACCGTATCTTTAGCTGTATATAAAAACAAATCCTACAAATGGTGCTTTAAATTATTTGATTTCGAATGATTTTCGTATAACCGCTAAGTATGCCTGGAGCTCTAGATGGAGCGCATTCCCAATAGTGGCTATCTTCATATTCCAAGCACTCTTAGATATGAAAGACCAATGTAAAATAAGAAAAAATCTTTTTAACAGAAATTCGTAGCTGCACCGATCGGGTAGATTTATCAATAACTATGTGAACATATAACAAGGCCATTCAATGGACACCTACGAATGTTAGAATAAAACCTTCTTTGATCATAAAGATATTCATTCTATATGTTATTCATGAGAAAATATATCAAATGGATCGGGGAAATCGGCCGATACAAATTTTTTTGGAAGATTTCAAAAAATTCCAGATGCTTATTTCACAATTAAGATTGATTGATGAATTAACTGTAGCAGCACTAACAAGTCCACGCTCTTTAATCACATCTAGAGTCCTATTCTTATAAGCTAAGCTTTAGTAGATCCTTTGGAGATAGAAGCTTCTGTCGTAAGTTAATTCTTCTGTTATGGCAGAGTGTTGTCTTGATGACAAAGGCTGCAAATGGAATCGCTGGAGATAGTCCCATGTCTTATACAGACGAATCATGAAGACAGGAAACTGATGTTAGGAGTTCTAATCACCAAAATTTTGGATTGAGGTCTCACAGACACTGTGTTCATTTAAGAATATGGATATGGCATAGGTTCCTGGAAGACTTGCATTGTGCCTGAAAAAAGACGATGCAAAACCATAGTTTTCACAAGTAAATTTTTAACTCTCACTGATAGACGGAATGCCAATATTCTGATTGCGCATCTGATGCACAAGTTTAATGCAAAAAAGTGGTATACAAGCAGCCCAGCGAATATATTTGCCTCCCGGAGCCCACTTCGTGTGACTAAAAAAAAAACAATACCTATATTTGAAGAACTCATTTTGCGGCCCCTTGAACTTTGCCAACTCCTTGACGTGCCGCCTGGGGCGGTAGACCCCATCGATCCCCATAGCTACGCCAGTTCATACATACATAGTGTCCCTCGTCAATTGGAATGATTCTTTTTTTTTAAAAATACAATAATTCCATATAAATCATTTTATATTTTTTGTGGCTTACTTGCTTACTTACACCCCCTACCGCGACTCTACCGTATCCAAACATTTTTTTCTTGAACAAACATTGTTTCTATACCCCAAAACTACCTCCTGTAATTTTTTTAGCTAAAAAAAAAAATTGGGAACTAGAGGGTTAAGTTATGCGTAATTAATTTTTTTTTTTTTTTGTTTTTTTTTTTTTTAATTTTCACCGCGATCTGACTTGTGAGGATACTCCTTAAAGGGGAAATCGTTGTTGGGGAATATTCTGTGGAGTTATTATACTCAAGATCTACAAGAGCGCTCTTTATAGAACTTATAATTAGGTCCATAAAGTGAGCCATACAGGTGTGACGAATTTCGATGTTTTTTAGTTGCAACTTTCCAGCTATTTTCGACCTTTCAACAGTGATTTCGAGCTGTCTGAGAAATTTTCCATTTTCCGGAAAAACGGAAAAATTGTTCTGTATGGTTAACTTTATTTTTTCAGCCAGACGAATCCGCGGGAAGAGTTAGCGATGAAATCTTTTAGTGCATAAATTTCGAGCTAGTTTCGTGCTGTTTTTCGGAAAGCCTTAAATTTCCCCTGTAAATCCCAATGAAGCTTTTTTTCATATGTCCAAGATCTCTGTTCTGTTATAGGATCACCAACAAACTCAAAGAATTTCTTTGAAACATTTGCTAGTGTAAACGGTCACTTTACTAAGCAGTCGTGCGGTTGTTTCGTCTGATGTGTAAACACGCTCTTGTACTACAAAATGCAACTGTGCGGATGATCTGTCATGGTTTTATTAGCGTGAAAATTTTTGTTTAGGAAAAACGTAGACACTTCTTTTCGTTCCAAATAATTTTTAAACATTTGATTTTCACAAAACGCCATTATTAAATGATATAAATTTTTGCAAAAAATCAATTTTACTGAACATGGAACTGAAGGACGATGTGAACAAGTGGATTGTGTGTCGTATTTGCTTACAAAAGCCATCTTCAGGATTGGAATCAATTTTTTATCAGAACGATGACCAAGATCTTACCCTGATGATATTTGAGTGCGGAGGAGTACCTGTAAGGAAACATATTTACTGTAGGTTACAAAGCCCGGTTTTTTTTTTGGAGGAATGGGGTTTTAAAGTGCGCCATAAAAGCAAAGTGTCGTTCAGTTTCTGAGATCTTTATTTATTTAAGTCTTTAGAAAAATCCTTACAGATAAGCACAATTTTACTTAATTAAAAGGGAAATAAGATAATCTCAGATACAAAAATTCATAAAATTAAAAAGGCTGAACAGCACAGATTTAAATTGAATTTTATTCAAACAGAAATCAATTGAAACATCTTTATATAACTTTTTTTAGTAATAAGAGAGTTCTATTTATGGACTCATTAATGGCATAATTTGATGTATGGCATTTTATGAAAAAATAGTCTGAAGATCTTAAATTTCTTATGGAAGTATTAAATGTTATCATATAGAATGTTACCATAGGAAGAACCAAATATAACTTATAAAAGTAAAATAAGTATATGCATATATGTTGAAAACGCGTGGATTGACTTCGGGTGTCAAATGTAAGGCTTTTTGGCTTAAATTTACTTTATCGACAACTAATATCTTTTCTTTATGTGCAACAGGTAGAAACAACGGGGCCCTTGAACTTAGGACTTTTTTGAATTTCAAACTCGCTTTAAATTTTTTTTATTTATTACAATTTCAATTCTTTTTAGGCAGGGAGCCGGTGACAGTAAAACTGCACTTGCACGGATTTTCAAAATTTTTACATGAACGGATAGTGTGTGGTCATAGGTACTACTTAAGCTTGGTGTGCCGCGATTTATCCTGGCACCACTATTTTTTAGCAATTTTTGAAATTTGCATTTTTGGAAGCAAATCGCACTCATACGGATTTTAATTTAAAAAACGCCATTTTGTTGCAAATTTTTTTTAATTGAAGAAAAGTTTGGTGTGCCAAATGATATCCTGGCACAAAGGTCAGGCACACCGATTTAAAGGACATAAATGCAAAGAACTTCTATTTTTTTTTTTTTTTTTAATTTGCTTGTTATAGCTCTACTTGGTGACATAGTACAAAGCTTAACCAAAATACCTGTCATACCAGTTTATAATATATCCTCAACCTCAGATATCATAGTTGTATAGCCAAGCGATTTTGAAATGATGATGCTGCTGTGCACGTAATGGTTGTTGGTGTTTTATAGTGATATTTGCACGGAAATTTTGCTTTTCTTTGCTGATTTTGACGTTTTAACGTTCCACTCTTCAAATGGTTTTAATGTTCATCGCTGGACTAGATATAATTGGTATGACAGGTATTTTGGTTAAGCTTTGTACTATGTCACCAAGTAGAGCTATAACAAGCAAATTAAAAAAAAAAAAAAAAAAATTTCTTTGCATTTATGTCCTTTAAATCGGTGTGCCAGACCTTTGTGCCAGGATATCAGTTGGCACACCAAACTTTTCTTCAATTAAAAAAAATTTCCAACAAAATGGCGTTTTTTAAATTAAAATCCGTATGAGTGCGATTTGCAAATTTCAAAAATTGCTAAAAAATAGTGGTGCCAGGATAAATCGCGGCACACCAAGCTTAAATTGTACCTATGACCACACACTATCCATTCATGTAAAAATTTTGAAAATCCGTGTAAGTGCAGTTTTACTGTCACCGGCTCCCGGACTATTTAGAAAGTTTTGAAATTTAACACTAAAGTTAAATTTAAATTTGGTTATGCATATAGACTAGATATGTTTAAAAAAAAACTCTTAAATATTGAGTGGAATTCCTTTCTGAATTCGTTTCGTTAGAACATTTTGTATAAAAAAAAAAACCGAAAAATGGAACAACACAGTTGGGGACGTGTTAGTAATAACGGACTTTGAAACTACTTTACATATTACATAATTATTAAAGTAAGTAGTTGTATAAAAAATATCTAGGAATTCTTTGATTTTAATTTTATGAAATTTATAGTAGTAGCAGATACGAATAAGGAGCGATTTGCATCCATCTGTTTAATGGATGAAAAGTGTTTTGTATAATATTAATATGCTAAAAAATATATCGCGAGTGGGTTGCCTAAAAAATTCTTGCCAAGGGTATGATTAATTAAAAATACATTTTTTTAAACATTGTGCTCATTCATTTAAGAAACAAATTAAGTACCAATCGAAAGTATAGAGCCTGTAGAATGTATTTATAATATTTTATATTGATATAGAAGTTATATATTAAACATATGAGTGTTTTTTACCTGGCAACCCAACAGTTATGACGGGAAAAATTAAGAAACGTAGAGTTTTCATATCCTATAGGCCTTATACTTTCGATTGGTACATAATTTATTTTCTAAATGAATGAGTGCCGTATTTTAAAAAGTGCATTTTTAATAAATCATACACTTGCAGGAATTTTTTAGTCAACCCACTCGCGATTCGCGATATGTTTTTTAACATATTAACTTTGATATAAAACACTTTTCATCCATTACACAGATGGTGCAAATCGCTCCTTATTCGTATCTTGGACTAAAAAAATATTCATCAACATTTCTGAACTACATAAAGAGACATATTTTTAAAAAAGCTCGGTCTTTTCATTTAACATTCACAACATTTTTGGCGACGAATATAAAAACTTTTAAAAAGTGCAGAAAATCGAATTTTTTTTTCTCAAAGAAATCGATAAATTTTCCAGCAACTTTTTAAATTGGCGACCGCTCTTGATCAAGGCCTTGAAAAAACTCTTGTACAACAACAAGAACAATAATACCAACTTCAAATTCAATAGAGAAGTTTAACAGACATTCTTGGAAAGGGAACCAATTCAGTTGAATTAAATTCAGCTAATAGTGCTTTAGTTAACAATATTAGCCGAGAACAACTTATGAATATTTTGCCAAAACAAACGGTAGAGTAATTTAGGGTAATGTGGACTATGCGGGTAATGTGGTGCACCCTTTTATTTCTCATATTAAAGACTGCACAACAATTCTGGTTATTTGTGCACAATAAAAAGCGAAAAACATATTCTTTACGCTCTTTGGCTTTTCTATAATGCTAATTATTCGTGTGAAATTCTTTGCATATGCTATGAGGTCAAGTTGACTTATTTGTAGTACTCGGTGAATAACTAAGTAACTTCCTCAGAACTCAGTTTTCTAAAATTCAAATAACTCTAATGCAATTGTGGATCTATTATTCAACGAAAAAATGCATTAGCAAGTCTGATTTTACATTTCTTTTATATAATCAATGATTATTTCAAAAACGTGATGTATTCGGGTAATGTGGACTACCCCATATTATATACCGTATATCAACTTTGACTACTATTACACCTTAAAAAGCTGATTGCATGTGTAGGATACCCGAGTTTGAGTAATGTGGAGTACTATTTTACGTATGATTCGATAACCCTTCTTACTTATTCACATGTTAGTATGAATTTGGTTTATCTTACCAGAAAATATTATTTAATAAGAATATAAAGCTATTTCATAGCAAATATGATCTTAAAAATGACTATTCGACTTTTAGTCAACAAAATTTGCGAATAACGGTACTTCTTTAGGAAATGGGCAGGGTGAGCCACATTACCCGACACTTTTCTTTTTCAGCTATTTTTAGGTACTTTCAATTTAACTGGCCTCACGCTTGAAAATGTTAATATTTTAGTATACAAATTATAAAATAGTTAAAACAATAGAATAACTAATACAAATAAATTGACCAAGTTTACCTACTACCATTACTTTGGTAGAAATTGGTAAAAAATAAAAAGGTAACCACATTACCCTAAATTACTCTAAAATTCATCTATGATCCTGATGAGAATCATACATTTGTTCACAATTGACAAGACAAGATTATTGCTACGAAACATCAAACAAAACGAGTATAAACGTTATGCAGATGTTATTTAACAGTCGAAGCCAAATGAAATCAACAGGATAATATCAATATTTGGATGGAAAGTCTCTTTTTTAATAAGCTGTATAACTGTTTTAAGATGGTCAAAACTGAAACAGAGGACTATGTGTCATTAATTGCTAAATTTAATTAATATGTCAACATGACAACAAATTGATTTCTAATTCTCTATCAAAGATACAGGCGACTAAGACTTCGTTCAACAACAATCAGCGACCTTCACAAAAACAAATAATTCAATCAGCTCGAGGAGAGGAAGCAAAAACCGCCTTCGCTATGCTTGTTTTGTGGAACAATGCACTTCTCTCCCCATTGTACATTTACAAACCATAAATGCAACCAATTGTAGTGATTCGCGACAGGAAAGATTAGGACCTGCCTAAAGTTGACACCGGCGCTTAAAAACGCCCTGGGTGCTCGAATAAAAGAAAAACAGCCTGCAGTACTTTAATTGCTTAAAGGCTTTAATGCCAAACTTAATCGGCTTGAGACTTTTAAAGAAGCTAAAACTTAATCAGCTTGGTTGAATCAGTGATTAGTTTATTTTCGGGATTTGCATCCGTATTTATAGTTACATAACGGTATTCTTACAAAATTTAGCTTAAAGAAAATTAGTGAATAATTTGTGACTTAAAAGAAACGGATAAAATTTAGTACAAGTGAATAACATTAGTTTTCCATGAAAAGGTTAGTGGGAAGTGCCCATAAATGCATTTTGCAGAACAGTTCAAATTCAAAAGGAAGTCGAAACCTTAAACAATGTGTTTCCAACAGTTTTTCGCTAGGGACTAGGTCACTGTGACAAAATTAAAATTCATTTACCGCTCAAACCTAATGCAAACCCGAAATTTTGTGCGAAGCGCCCAGTTCCTTATGCTGTAGTAAATATCGTTGAAGCAGATCTTGATAGATTATAAAATTAAGGCGTCCTATCACCAGCAGTGCACACATAGTGGCATCTAATCGAAGAATAAGAATAAGGTTTAAGTGAATGTGTGGAGCCACATTTCCACCCTCTTTCAGGCGATTTTTTATTTAATTAAACAAACGAAATTTTTTACTCGATTCGATTTAAATGATGCATACATGCAATTTCAAGTTCACGATACGGATTTTTGTATATGCACGGCAGTTTTTGAGTAAATTCCCCGGGAATCTTGACTCAAGATAACCCCCATTATCTCCGAAACTACATAGATCCGAGCGACACTTTTTGATAACATTCTTTGTTAGAGTTAAAAATTAAATAAAAACTATTTGGGCTTTCATTGTGAAATATGTTATTGACTAATGAAATGCTAAGAAACAATTGAATTTTTTTTAGATAATAAAATTTGATCATTATCCGGATAAAATATGTACCAAATGCCTGGAGCACCTGAAGGTGGCTCATATGTTTCGCAAGACCTGTCAGCAGTCACACAAGAAATTGAGTAGACTTATTGAAGCCGACGTAAGCATTAAGAAGCAACGAATTATATCAGTTGAAGATGAAGATGGCATTGGAGAGCTTGAACCAAAATTTGATCCAAAGGATGCTAAGACAGGCATTGAAACTGAAATGGTTTTAGGTTTGTCAAATGTATTTGATCATGAGGCGGAAGAATTTACTGCAGAAGATGTAAGTAATAAAATTTTTAGTGTATTTTATATATAAAGTTATAATTATGGCGTATCTATAAGCGAAATTATGTATATATGCGAAATTATGTATAATGTATATATTAGTAGTCGGTTTTTGCACCCAAGATTTTCCGATTTTTGATTCAAACCAATAATGCGTTGTTAATTTTTTATAGAAAAAAATCACAAAAATTGCTACAGCAGAAGTTGCAAAATCAGCAGTTAGTTCTACCGCAGACCATGAAGAAGAAAATGCTGTAACAATGCTGTTTGAATTCAGCGTAAAACAGGAGGAAGAGTTTTTTGAAAAAGAAGTGATTTCCGATGTGTATGGTGCATTTGTCGAGGAGGCAGATAGACTCAATCAAGAAGATGCAAGTAGAAAAAGCACAGGAATTTATTATAAAAACCTTGAATTGAAAGTGGAGCCACATGATAACGAAAAAATTAATGTAAATGAAATAAGTTTTGATAATTCATTCGAAGACGAGGATGATAAACTAATGGACAAACATGTAAGTGAAGTCCATCCATTCAAAATGGTATTTAGAGGTCTAAAAAAAATACTAGTATATGTAATAAAAAAATGTCGTTCGGAACTGGATTTGAAAATTTAAACCTTCGTCATTGCGTATATACCTTTTCCTCCAAAATTCGCAATGGAATATCATTTTAAAAATGTTTTAAAATGCTATAAAATTTACATATCTATAGGATATAGTGTAATCGATAAGGTTACGAAGCTTCTGGGAGGTGATAGAAGAAGCCTAGACTAACAAGAGGGGTATTAAAATGTACCCGAGAGGAGATATAGGGTTAAAACTGATTTTCTGACTTGTTTTACAAAAGAAATTCCTTGGGTCACCCTAACGTTTTAGAGAAAACAAATTTTTAGCTAATTGTATGAGCTTTCTAATAGTGTATTTGGTTTATAGGGCTTTAAAAGATTTCGCAAAGTTCTAGACCTCTACAAATTATATTTTTTCTTATTTTTTGACTTTGGCAACCATTTAAGTATGAAAAAGGTCCTATTAACGTACCTTTTTATAATTTTATTAGGAATACTCGTTAAATTTTCTTTTATTCCGTATTACATTTGTAATGCAATTTTTTTGTTTTTAGGTCAGAAAAAATACTTTTATGTAACAGCACTCGCGTTGCGCTGAATATGATGCGCGCGCAGCTCTTTATCTAGTGGAGCCTTCAACAGATTTCTCTTGAAAAGTATTTTTTTCTGACCTAAAATCAACAACTTGGTATGACAAATGCAATACCGTATTAAAGGAAATTTCACGAGGATTTCTAAAAAACAAAATTAAAGGATATGTTAATAGTCCTTTTTCATACTAAAATATCCACCACAGTCAAAAAATAGGAAAATAAATTAATAATATCAACATAAGAGTTCTAGAAATTTGAGAAATTCTATTAAACCCTATAAACCAAATACACTTTTAAAAAGCTCTTACAATTAGCTAAAAGTTTCCTATAAAAACTTTCTCTAAATCGTTAGGGTGAACCAAGAAAATTTATTTTCTAAAACGAGTCAGAAAATTAGTTTTAACCCTATAACTGCTCACGGGTACATTTTGGACCCCCTCAGTTCCATTTTTTAGTCTTGACCTTCTCTTTCACCTCCGAGAAGCTACGCAACCTTAACGATTACACCCTGTATAATATGCCACAGGGTATACTTTTTATATGAAATCACAGTCTTTGATTTGAAGAGCAAATGGTCTTGTATCAAAGCATTTGTAAATAAGCATTAATAAAATATTCTTTACAACAACAAAATATATATTTCTGCGTTTATCGTGATTTACATCTGCAATACTAAAAACCTATAGCATAAAAATATCACAATACAAAAATATAATTTTCTAAATAAAAATTTTATGACCTCACTCTCTTTGCCCAAACGACTTTCTCAGAGAAATTAATTTTTTCATAGCTTTCAATGTTTATACTTTTAAGACTGCTTCTCGCAGAAAGAAATATGTGCAGAAAAACGTAAACGGGTTTAGTACCATACAATTTCAAAAAAATATTACATCTTATCTTGTAATGCTGTCCAAACAAATTTTGGTGCCGCAACAGCAATTTTCTATCGACAACAGGAAAAATTATTCACATATCTCTATTGGCTGAGAACGTATGATTTTTGCAACGAGAAAAGTCAGATTGACTTACTGTGCAACGTTTTCATTTTAGTGATTGCGAAAGTTTCGCTGATATTGAAAAAACACATTATTTTTTACACATAAATGTGATTATATATATGTGCTCACAATTTAGAGTACCCATACTTTATTTTATATATGTACATAATATAATTTATGGCTATGTATGTAATTTATAAATTGATATTTTTCCATCAGAAAAATGAGACTGCGTCTGAGCGGGCCTTACGACGGCAAAAAAAACGGATAAGCGAGCTAAATAGAAGACGAAATATTAAAAGGAGCCCAGAACAATACCAGAAATATCTGGAAAAAGAAAGACTGCGTTATAACAAGAGAAAAAATGAAGGAAAAATAAAGAAATATTCAGAACTGAGTGATTGTGAAAAACGGCATAGGCGCAAAATTCAAAGAGAAAATAGGATACGTAGATTGCAACTAGATTCTGCAGTCAGTGAAGATATACGTGATGATGCAGTTCCATCTCTAAGTAATTCTGAGGAGCTATGTAATTCGAGACAGCAAGTATCTGGTAAGAAACGCGCAGAAAAGTTTCGGACTTGTCGTCGGGATTTTAAAAAACCGAAATTCAAAAATGAAGAACTTACGTAGCCTACGTCTCCAATTTAGAAAATAAAAAAAAGTGTGGCTATTCAATGCCATAAAAAAAAAGAATTTCACCTTTTCCTGTAGCAGCGCCAACGTCAAGCAAGGATATCTCGAAATCCTGCATGTATATTATTGACAGTTCTGAGAATGCAGGCCGATTCAGCGGATGCATGCATAACATTTATTTTAGGATGCCTGTGTTATCGTTATTTTCATACTGTTTTTATTTCATTTTCCTTACAAAAGAGACATTTATCTAGCATGTTATTTTTCCATGAAAAGACTCAAGATTGAAAAAACCTTTAATTGTGCGGCCGTTAGAGTTCTAAATATAAAAAATATTTCGAAAAACATAAACAAGAATGTAACTGTATATAAATGATTTTATTAATTAGTTTATCGTAGTATATAACATGCATTTCAGCTCAATAAAGATGTTGTACATACAATACATTAAATTATAAATTTTATTTCATACCCATAAACGAAAGAATATTATTTTCCATATTTCTCGAAAAGAATTAAAAATCTTTACCGTGGCTAAAAAAAAATCTCTTGTATAATTTCATAACGTATTGAAATTTTGTAGGCGTTGACAAATCCTTTTACGAGTCCTTATAGTTTGGCTTACCTTATATTAATGGTCATTTCCAGGGATGGTATCTAGTATAGTTTCGCCATGTCCAGAACGGGACAATTTTTGTCCTGGTAGAGACCGCAAGTCATTAAGAATTTGTTCGTCCTCAGTTAAGGCCCAAGTCTTGAAGCGGTTTTGCCCCTCCCGGGCTTCCCCTTTTCTTAAAAGGAAAATAGAGATATTGGCGAAGACTGATGAAGTGCTACTCAGCCCCCCTCTATATGGTATTAATAACACAGCTACAAAAAAAAAGTTCTGTGCTGCGGATTCGATCTAGTATTTTAATGCTGAATCCTAATTTCAAGACCCCACCAAAAATGTCGCTCGAGTCTAATTTCGGAGATAAAACTATCGGAAGGTATGGATATAGCTTTTCTAAAAACCGGTATAAAACAAAGTATTTAAGCAACCTAAATAATATGAAGTACCATCACTCGTATAGGCTTGTTTTTGCTTATTGTCTCAGATTTTTGTTATTATAAGGAACTAGCTGGTCCTGTATCGACTTCGTCCGCCCGTTCATGATACCCTTGGCATATGTACCAAAACTCATCCATCGGATGCAAACAGTTTTAAAAATATGAAGAATTTTGTTTTTACTGATTTTATTTGTCTAGTTTATTGTGCAAGATTATGGCTATCCGATGTCATTGGAAAACATAAACTGCATTAATTCCTGTAAATGCGCCGTATGTCTGAAAACACCGTTTTCTGCACTTTGGAGCAAGGATTACTTAGAATTCTACCGTACAAACCAACATCAGATTGGCCTTTGGTACTTCTACTCTTCAATTGTTACGTTTGTAAAACTATGGGTTTCGAAATAGCATTATATCTTGAAAACTACACCTTTTGATTTATTACTAGTATTTCTCAAATCCATCCAGTGATTTCTAACTTATACCAGTTTTTATAAAATCTATGTTCGGACCTTCCGAATGGCATTTTTTAATAAAAAATAATTAATAATTTCGCTGAAAATAACTAATTATGTTAAATTTGTGGAATTTCAGGAGCATTTTCAAAAAGCTGAAGTTATTCAAAATGTAAGTTCCATTAATTTTATAATAAATTGACAACACAACTCAATTGAGAACGCAACTTTTTAGCCAATATACGAATTGCTTTTACAAAGTGGAGATGGCAGAAGTATCATCAAATATTATATAGAAAATGGAGAACTTTCAAAAAAAATTCGAAATTTGTTAAGCAGGCTAATAGTAAATGCTGAAAAGGAAAGACAATTAGCCGAAGTTCATTCACCATATCTTGAATTTCCGATAAATTTCAAGTAAGTAATATACATACATACATTTCGTATCCGCGTCACAATCCGAGCAGCAGCTTATCATTTATTTGTGATTCAATGAAAATTTATTTTTCAAGGATTTCAAGAGAAACTTTTGTTGAGTGGTCATTGAATGTGGAAAAATTATTCCCTGGTGAGCTGCATCATGTCTATTATTCACCGTACAAATCAATAATTGAAGAAGAAAAACAATTAGACGGATCTGCTGTTGTTCGAAAACGAAAAATTAACTGCTCTGGTGTCTTAGTTGAACACTATAGTTACTTATTTAAAACGAAACAACATTTATTAAAAAATGTAAAAGATAAAAAAATCAAAAGGCCCAAATTTGCCAAAATAATTTCAGGTAAGAGACCCTTGAACAAATAAAAGAAAAATTTTAATCATTGTATTTCAGAGGAAGCTCAGTGCGCTGTGAAATGGTTGTCGACAAACCTAAGTCCTCCTGATGCAGTCATAAGGCAATGGAAAACGGCGTATGAAGCCAGGAGAACAAAATTGGATAAAGGTTGCTCGATATGCACTTACTTTGAAGCCTTTCCAGTTTTAAAAGAGTCCTTGGGACCCAAGTTGGTAAGAATGAACAATGTTTTCTGTTTAATAGTTTTATTTTGTTATAAATTTAAAAATTAATTTTGACTACGTGTGTGCTTCTTTTTAGCTTGCTCTTGATTTTGACAAATTATTTCCTCATCGTCAATGCCAATTTTTTGATCGCTGGGATACAGCAAGAAATATACTTATCACTGCTTTACGAAGCTGTAAAGAGTTAAGAGGTGAAGATCAAGGCTATTATAATGCTTTGCCATCACTAGCAGAGGAGGGTCAGAATTCAGTTTTACTTTATTTGCTGCCATACTTAATTAAACACTCACGTAATGCTCCAGGTTCCAAAGTGTCAATAAAAGAACAGCAAGAAGCTTTATTCATTCACGCGCAAACCGCATCTGATATACAAAAATCTGTAAACCGCCTGAGTGAAGTTTGTACTGTTGTTAAGCAAACCTTGCCGCCTATTCCAGTCATAGTTGGACCCCTCGTTAATCCTGTATCTTTTTACGTATATGTTAATGACTCAGTAAATAATCCAACTATTTACAAAGTTCCATCTTTATTGAAAGCAATTGATTTAACTTTTAAAATTTTTGTTGCTGTCAACTGCACTTGTATGAAAAGATCCGACCCACTTTGGACATTTATTCGAAAAGCTTTTTATAATATTAATTTAAATACCGATAAGTGTACCAGGGAAACGTCTATTTTAATTGGTAAAATTACTAACAATACTAATTAGGAAAGTGTAGTTTATTTATTTATATGACTTTGTCATTACAATAAAAAATAAATTGTGCTGAATATTAGTCCAAATAATTTTTTTTGAATTTGATTTGCACATTTATGGCTACAAATCGGTCTTTTATGATTTTTCCTTAAAAAGTTATGACAATTTTAAAATGATCCATGAAAGTTAAAAAGCGTATGTGGTTCCTCAATGGTGGCATTTTCAATTGTTCATTACTTTTTAAGAAAAAATCATACAAGACCTATTCATAGCTTGTTTTGAACACAAAGAATAGTAATAAGCGGTGCGTTAAGTTGAAAAGAGTAAAAAAATTTCGTGCGTCCTCTATGTAACCTCAAAAATCGTGATTTGAACATTTAGGTTAGAATATCTCAAAAACCATGTGAGATAGAACAATTCGGAGACTGAAATCGGATTCAGCATCAACAAGTAAATCGAAAATGACTATTTTTGTTTTAAATTGGTGTGCTTTTTAACAAAAATACCGTGTTTCGACCTATTTTGAGAGCGAGTGCACTAATTTCCGTTTTTAAAAAATTATGAATTTCATTGCTACCGGTATTAGGTACTGTATAACAGAAAATCAGGGGTTCCGCAAACTTATAAATAAACTTCGAAGAACCGTGCTCGAACTTATCAAACAGCCCTCGTATAAGATTATTTTCACCGGAGATTTATGGAGTGATAAAAATACTTTTTTAAAAGCATTTAAACACAAAATACAATTATGTTCTTACGTTATTTTAGTATTTTAAATGCAAATCCTAAAGGTTTGAAGAAAAAATATTTAGATGTAAAATGCAAAATACATGTTTTCAAAATGCCGTGTATTCTTTATTGCAATCTGAGAAAAATTTCCCGGGAATATTTATTCACGATAACCGTTTATATGCAACGTTTTTACAAAATATTGTACTTTTTCCTCAATCGGCACGCATATAATTTTATTTTAATTGTGTTACTTTCTTGTAAATACTAAATATAAGCCTTTTTATTTATAATAATTCATTTTTTTTAAATATAAGAGGTATTCACGATCTAGAGTAACGTCCTGAGTAACAGAGTAACAGGGTAACAGTGCACAATCACAACAACAAAATATACGTAAGTTACTCTGTTACTCATTTACCCTTTTAGTCAAGTTATTTTCTAGTGTAAAATAATCTTGCACTTTTGCCTTTTTTTACTATTTCTATTTCTATAGAAACGTTTAAACTTGTTTATGATTGAGAGGAAAATTTCGTTCATCAAAAATAAAAATTTGAATGAGAGCAAAATATTCAATTAACATTTTTTTTTTTTTTTTTGTTGTCAGCTAAAATTATTTTGAGAAACAAAAAGCAAATATACGTGCAAAGTATTGAGTATGCTCACTATTCAGAGTAACTGAGTGCACTTTTACCCTGTTACTCAGCTCGTTACTCCAGATCGTGAATAACTCTATAATGTTATTTGATTATCAATAATCAAAATATGAAGAGAAAAGTAAAAAATTCAAAAAAAGGCATTTTTTAATTAAAATATGGGTATTTCCACAGAAAGGTAAACCATGAGCCAAAAAAATTAAATCATCATACCTCTGAAACTATTTAGTGTACATGGATGAGATTTGGTACACATGTAAAAAGCACCAGACAAATAATGTGTACTGGGAAAAATGGGGGTATCACACCCCCACAAAAATCACTTCATCATATCGTCACATCAATACTACAACTAGGTCGCTCCAATTTTCTAGTTTTGAGATAATTCAATTTTAATATTTTTAAAAGTTTGAATTTACACTGAATTTCGACTTTTCTTGTTTTGTTTTTTTTATAACTTTGCAATGGTAGCACCTCAAGGGTGGGGCGACTTTAACCGAAAAATTTCATTCATTGATTTTACATGCTATACCTTTAACGATCCAAAATCAGGGTATCAGGTTTTGGATACTTAAGTTCACTTTACATTTTGGCATATTTATATAGGCAATCGGCCTAGGCAATGGGATGTTTTCAAGGACGAGATTAAAAAAAAAAACTAAAATTTTTGATAAATACGGTTTTAGCCTTTTGTGTGCCTTACTTATTGGTACATAAGTTACATCAAATAATAATACTAATATTAAAAGCTAAGCAGAACTTAAAAAATCCACAAAAACAAGCTTAAAATCGATAGAAAATTAGAAAACAAAAAATACTTGATTGAAAAAATTTAAAAAACGAAAGAAATTCTTAGTCGGTAACTTTTGAAAATGCCTCATTTGTTAAAGGGCTTCGGTGGCTTAATTTTTTGCAAAATTTCGCATTTGGGTTTCTTTCGAGCCAGCCTAACAACAATCGTCATCTAGTCTTTAGGGTGATAATATTACAATTTTAATCTTTTTTTTCTTGCCGGTTAAAGTCGCCCATGTCAAAGTCACCCCTGCTTACGGTAAATCGTTTGAGCAAAGAAAAAATTATAATTTTTCTGCTATGATGCACCAAATACAAAATACAAATAGGTATGTATTTTGTATTTGCATTTTAAATAAATGTATTTCGCCTTTTTAACATCTCTGGATTTAAGACTGTTTCGTGATTTAGCTCTAAGTTTGAGCGTAAATCGCATGATTTACCATACCTCTTTACTTTTGCAATTGGCATTAAATTTTCTCTTTCGGCCGGTGGAAACGGGTACGATTTAATTTCGAGATTTATTTATATACCTCAGCACAGCTTAATCTCTGGTGGAAACATTAAAATTATGTACAATTATATAATTGCACAATTTCGTACCGAGCCATTCCGTGCCGTGCCGGGAAAAATTAAATTCAATTTAAATGAAGACTTACTCGATAACAACAGTGCAATAAATAAACCAAGATTTTTCGATTAAATCATCTTTCACAAAGGTGTAAATTTCTTTACGAAATTTGCATGATTTTTTTGGTTCATTCTTCTGCTCAGTTTCTAAATTCCTCTCACTTAGTACGTTAAAACTAGCTCTATCAATTGAAAAAGGAAAAAATTACTGCGGACTTGAAACTTGGTACAGTTGTTTATTGGACAACAGTAACTTTACAAAAAAAAAGTTTAAAATTAGTATGAGAAATATAAATTTTTGGTACTCGCTCATTTTAGAAAACGAAAAAGAGGACACTTACTTAAAAATTACATCTCGGTCAATTATGATGCTAGAAAATGTTTAAAAAACTAAAATATGTAGAATTAGATCAACTATAATTTTTGCTTAGAAATTTTTTTTGCGTTTAAGCCCCCAAAAAGTGGAGTTAAGCCTCTCCGTGAGCGGTGGTCTTTTTTCTGTAAAATAACTATAGTCCAATAAACAACTATGCCAAGTTTCAAGTCCGCAGCAATTTTTTCCTTTTACATATTTTTACTGTCTGCGGACAACACAAACGTCAGAAATAGCTACAGTGCTTCTTTGCGAGGATACCCTTCATACTCTGGTCGCTACTTAAGTGGTCTTTTGCACTCTGGTCGCTTCTTAAGTGGTATTTTTGCTGACAGCACAGACAACACACAGACTCAAGCTCACACAAAAATGAAGTCTTGACATAAACCGCATTATGTACTTTATTAGACATAAAGCGTAGACACTCACCGCTAGTATTTAGTTTGTTTGCAACAAACAGATGTCGCTCTAACCGAAATAAAATTTAAAAAAAGTCAATCCAACGACGTATATATCAAGAAAATTGTAATAGATTCTTACAGTTCAAAAGCAATTGTGGTAATGCTGCAGACGTTCAGCGTCGGCAGTGCAGTTAACGTTGTGAAATGAATCCACCTCGTTATCGCCGAGGTGAATAATTATCAAATCCAACACTTTATCGTGCCGCCGATGGTGAATTATTATCACAAATCCAACACTTTATCATGCCGCCGATGGTGAATAATGAAAACGTAAGTTTTATTACAAAGTTTTGGAACAAGTCACTTTTGGCTCCCAAAGCCAAATTTTTATTTTTTGCCAAAATATGGCTTTGGAAATTAATTACAACAACAACAGCAAAAACAAAAAGTGTCGCTCAGATCTGGTTTCGGAGATAATAGCAATCGAAAGATCGGGATGAAAACAAGTATTATTTACATGTTTTACAAATTTATGTGATTTATTAAATTCAATAAAGTATATGGGCAGATCCCAAAAACTTTTAACATCCCGCGTCCGTGTACTGAATAGCGATACTAAGCTGAATTTATACAATTTTAGATGACGGATATGAATCATTTTCATTGTACAGGTGTATGCTAACATGTTTATGAGACAAAAAATCTGATGTGAAGCTTGTATAAATAGATATAACCATTTGAATGATCAGTTTTTTCAAATTTGCCGTGTCTGTTGTAATATTTTATGATTATATCTGTATGCTGTACTCACGCCGTGTACTTTAGAATTTTGGTTTTCAGTAAAAACTCTACTGAATCGATGCCCCTTTTGAATAGGATATTGCAAATATATGTGCGTAGCTTCTATAAAAAACTACAGGGTGTTAAAGAAGAGTCCGTCGATTTTAAAATTTTTCATATGCGAGTCTTTAAAACAACTTTACAGCCATGCCGTCTAGAATTTCAGGATTTTCATGGTGGGGTTAGATTGCTTTTTCGAAATAGAAAAGATCTACGAAAACTAAATTAACGTGCCATACACCGTTTTTGTTATACAGGGCTAAATGTTCGAGGCAAAAAAACGTAAATGTGACTGAAAAATTGTTTAAACCGACGGCACACGAGAAACATCATCTTGACATTCAAAAAATGTTTTGTGAACGTTTCTTCCTATTGTGGTACAAATATAAAACCATGAGGCGTTGGCTAATTCTACACGAATTTTTTGATTTTTGACAATCAAACTATTTTTGGATTTTTTTATTTCTGCTTTTTTATTTTTGAAAATCCAAAAATCGCTCCAAAAATTCTGAAAAAATTCACACATGTTCTTCGATCAATTATAAGCACTTTTTTCGTAGAACATTTCTTCATCAAGTGCTTTAATTTGAAGTTAAAAAATATATTGTGTTTTTAATTTAATAATAGTTTAATTTTTTAACTCGAAAATGAAGCACTTTACGAAAAAAAGTTATAGAAAAAAAGTGCTTAAAATTAATATATTTTAAACATATTAACATATTCTTGTCTGTGTACGGTCATAATAAAACGTTTATATATGATATAAAACTGTAAAGTAATAATAAAATAATTTATTTCATTCAAAATGGTTTATTTTTTACGCCGCGTAACTTAAGTGGTTAACGTTAACGATTTTTTACTCCCAAAACACATCTCTTGACGGTAGAAAAAGAGAAACCCATGTGCCTTAAAAATTTTTACGACTTTTTTTTTTTCAAAATGTTAAAAGCTTTTGGTATTTGCCCATATATGGGGGGCGTTCTTTCTGAACATAGATTGCGTTCCTATGAAATTCTGTTTGCTTTGAGGAGTTTAACATGGCACAAATCTTGGCCAAATTATGTCTTCTCTAAGGCATTAGATGTAATAAAGTATTGTCTCATTCACTATAAGCTTTTTTTTTTGATAGATAATACCCAGCTGAGATCACTTTTTATTTTCGATATTCCGTAATTCGTGTGATTTCAATTACTTTTAGATTCGAAGACTTGTTGATCACTTTTTATTTTCGATGTGGAAGTGAGTAAACCCTATTCAACGACTATTCAAGACGGTACTTTTCACAGTAGAAACGTAAACTTTTTCGCTGTCAGTTAAAAAATACACACAAGTCAACAAGATTTATGAATCAAAATGCTTTTTATTAATATATTAACTTTAATTGAGTTTCACGGTAACAACGGCTGCTGCAATGCACTTGAAATTATAACTGCTCGCAATTTTGTCTGTCAAAATAATTTATTAGGCGAGATGCCCAAATATGGGCATCTGATTTCAGGAAGATTTTTTACATGCTCTATACACTTTTATTGGGTTTATTGGATGTTCTTTCATTACAATTTAGGAAGTAAAATTAGGCGGCATCCTGTTTTCGAACAATTCTTCCTAACGCCATGATATAATGACATGTCATATGACTCACACAGACATTGAGTTGTAGTGAGGTTTGTACATTAAAAAAAATCAAAAAATTCGGGACAAAACTAAATTATTTGAACAAATATTATTCGTTACATCCCATTATATCTCTCAAACTATACAAGCTAAGTATTTTGATAAAATCTGGTAGGTAGGCTCCAAATCAAACCCTTTTTACAATTTGAAATAAAAATAGGTGCAGATAAAATCAAATAGACTTTTTCTGATGATCTTATTCGTTTCAACTTCTGTTCAGTCCCGATTTTTCGTATTACAGTTATACATACTGTACCTACAATACTTCAACGAATCGAAAATCATCGCGGCCATATTGCAGAGTTTTTTTTTTAAAGTTCATGTTCCGAAACCAAACAAGAAAAGAAAAAAAAGTATTTTTTCAGGCTACAACACTGCCGACCAACACTTTATATACAGGTTTAGGCGCATGAACTTTTACCTAATCAAATGATCATAACTTTTTGTGTGAAATTATTTTTTATTGATTCAAATGACAAAAATGTGTGAAAACAATCAAAAAACTAGATTCCGGCTACTTTAGCTCGATATGGCCACCTTTTGCCTTGACTATAGCCTTCAAACGGTCAAAAAACGAGTTGCATGCATGCTGCATGAATGTGATCTTCTGGTATTTTGGCGCATTCCCGTAAAATGGCTTTTTTCAGTGCATCCGTGCTACATACATATTTTTTAGTCCTCACCTCGCTCTCTAAGATGGCCCAGATGGAATAGTTCATCGGATTTGCGTCTGGCGAATTTGAGAGCCATTGTGTGGACAAAATGAAGTGTGGAACGTGGTTTTTCAAGCATTCTTGGTTCACACGAGCTTTATGAGATGGTGCTGAGTCTTGTTGGAACGTCCATAGTCTGCGACCGAAATTTTTGCGTGCCCACGGCTCTAAAGCAGCTTCCAACACATTTTCCCCATAAAATGTCGCATTGACTTTGACACCATACTCGATAAAAACAATTGTAGAGCGTCCATCGGCGGTCACAGCTGCCCATACCATTACTTGAGATGGGAAATTACTTCGGGTGGCTGTTCGTAGGCTCAAATTCTTGTAGTAGCGTTCGGTCAAGTAAACACGATCATTTTGAGAGTTTATGAGCTGCTCAATCGGGAAATTTTTCTCATCAGAGAACACAGTCAGGCATATCGTGAAATCCGATTGATTTCAATCACTTTTCATTTTGGAGGCTTTTTGATGAAAACGGTGAGTCGAACGGTAAAAAGTATAAGTATCTCTTTTAGGCTATACAAATAGTTTTGATTTGCATTAACGAAAAAATAACCGTTTAGGAAATATTCTTAAAAAACCGCAAAAAGTCGAAAAATTTCATTTTATCGAATATTTTCTTAACGGTTATTTTTACGTTAATGCAAATCAATACTTTTTGTGGAACCTGTTTTTCTCCACAAAAGAGATTCTTATACTTTTATCGTCCGACTCACCGTTTTCATCAAAAAGCCTCCCAAATGAAAAGTGATTGGCTGAATGTTAGGAATTGGCTACTCCTTTGCTCTTTCGAGTCTAACTTTTTTTTGCTTTGGTGTAAGATCGTGTGCCTTTTGGAACTTGTACCTTGCTTGAGCTCATTTTGCAATATGCGTCTGATGCTTCGCTGGAATATTTTCAGTTCTTTGGCCATTTGATAACCAATACGACGTAGATTTCGTTCAAGTCGAGCCTTCACTTTCCGCACCATTTCAGGCGATGTTGCATTTATTTTTGGCCAAAACCATAGCGTTTGGCAATGCTACCAGTACCATTATAACGAGTTATGGTACGATACACAAACATTTTATTCACTTTGAGATGTTTGAGCTCACGAACAATAGCTGGTTGCGATTTTCCAGCCAAATATAATGCAATCACACTTATTACATTTGAAATCCATTTCGGAAAACTTTTGTTTTATAAAACTTATAGGGCTATTCTGGCGACAGTATTAGAGCTGTCAAACAACTCACCACAGTCTTCACTGCTACGAAAGTAGTAACTAAGATGTTTTGGTATTCTGGTAGCATTTAGAAAGCTCTTTTCCGTCTTTATGAATACGACTTTTAATACCTGCTACGTAGGAGGTCTTAGAGCGATCTTAAAGCTATTAGTTGCTTTTATGTGAAAAGTGAAGAATTAAGAAAAATTTGTATTTTATTGCTTGTTTATAATTTTTTATCATAAAACAGCTGGCTTAATGTTGGATTATTGACTATATCTTTTTTCAAACCTAATTTGGCTTATTAAGCTTTGGATTTTAAGAAAGAATATGTAATCAAAAATGTCTGATCGGATCTACTTTCGGAGGTATAGCCATCGAAAGATCAGGATGTAGCTTTATTAAAAACCGGTATAAGTTCGGAACCCCTGTCTGGATTTTAATAATATTGGTGTCATATCAAAGGTATTTTAACTAACTACAAAATTGTTGTACAAAAATTTTAAATCCGAGTCAACATTATCGAGATATGGCGTATTTTCAAACATTTTGACCAGTTTTTTATTTTTAAAGCACTATTTTTCCAAAAAATGTCTGATTAAACTTTAGCTTTTGTAACAAATTATGGAATCCTAATCAATTTCATTCGATTTGATATGCAATTTATACCTCATTTCCTTCATTAGCACATTTTTTATAGGAAAACAAAAAAGTAACCCAAAGGAGTTTTCATGAACAACAATAACAACGGAAATTTCGAATTTTGCTAGCAAACTAGGTGATGGATATATTATAGACTGATCCGCGGCCGAAGACCGCCGTGAAGCCGGTATTAGATTTTTAAGAGTTTTAAATTCTGAGCTGCGGCCGAAGCCGCCCACTTACCCCTACTCTTATGCCAAATTACTGTGGGAAAAGAAATCGGCCCAAATTTCAGAAAAGTCGTAATATCTCGAAAACTACGAGCCAGATTTAGAAAATTTTGTGTTCGGGAGTCTTAAAAAATCTTAGAAAGTAATTCTGACATGTATTCCCAAAGACTTTCTGCTGTCTTAGCCAGAATAGCCCTATTAGACGCAAATGCTTTTGGCGGCTTGTAAACAATATAATGAGCTGTCACTGGTATGAATTCGACACAGCTGTCTTTATCGGTTTGCTAGCTGTATCGGTCTGAAGTTGGTAACAGTTTTTTTTTTATTTGATTCCGATTTGCTTTCCAACAAGTTTTTTTGTTAAAACAATAGAAACTAAAAATTCTGGTGCAAGGAGAGCCCATAGTATTAATATTTACTGGTGGCGCATCGTATCACTTTGTACATATCTCGTGAAAGAGAAAAAGCAGACACTACTGAGTAGGGATTCCAATTTTTGGACTTTTTGCGATCCCGGGATTTCGGGATCAGAAATTTTTGAATCCCGGAATCCCGGGATTTTTCGGGATTTGTATGAAATTTTTTTCTTTCTAAATAAAGCAGAATTTAGTATTAAAAATTCCTAATATTTTGTCTTATATACCCCTACTACACCCCTACAAAGATATTTTATTTAAAAAGTGTAAAAAATATTAAAGAACAATTTCTTAAAACAGGTTCATTTCATTAAACAATTCACGCCTTTTTTAAAAAACAAAAAATTCAAAAATACTTATTTACTTCAAAAACGAACATAATAGGTACATTGCAGCATTATAGGTATGCTTAGTTAAATGCATACATAAAATATCATACATATTTAACTATATAAAATAGTGAGATCAAAGTTTTAACAAGTGTTGGACTTGAAAGGAATAACTTTTCTTTTAATCAGTTTTATTATTATTAAAATATGTTTTTAGGAAAACTAAAGAATTTATTGTTTTATCATCCAATTTATATCTTAATATATTACATATCCGTGGACTTCTGACAAAACAATTTTTGACAATTCTCCAGGATTTTAGTCCTAAATACAAAATTTAAATATGCTTCTATTGGTATAATCGCCATGTCTCTATGATTTCTTGTTCCAGAGATATAAGGGTGTCCCATAGTTCACGCAAGATTTGAAGTGTTATGAACCAAAAAAAATAATTATTTGACAGCTGACACTTTAAGATTAGTAAAAATGTATGGAAAGAAGAGATTCAATGCTGCATCAACGAAAATGAGCCACATTATTGAAAAGTAGTTAATCAGTTTTTAGGCTCTCCTGAAAAGTTGCCAATTTCGAGCTAGGTTGTTTTGTCAAAAGTCCACAGATATATAACCTCACACCAGGCATTGAAATAAGCTGCAGCAATGCCCTATTTCTGCATAAATAACTTCAAATTTGCAGCAATAACAGTCAAAAATTGTAAAAAATTGTAATAATAATATTTAGCCGAATTCATATTACTTTGTTTTTGAGTTAATCGTTGAAACTAAATACTCATTTTATTTTGCATATAACCGTTGTCTTAGGTGTCTAACCTCCCAATCTGGGCTTAAATGTAGTACTCGGCAACTCTACTTTAAACATATTTTTACAAATGCAAGAAAGAAAATTTCACTTTAAATTTTCAATTTTAAATTAAATCATTGCCATGATATCTGTTATTTAATATTAATATTTAGTATTCAACAAACACTTGAATAAGGCACTAAAAAAATTTTGAAAAAAATTGCAAATAATCAAAAAAATTTCTGCAGTAATACTTTTTTTCTTATTTCAACCCCTGCTGCACACGAAAAGCATCTTTCTGATTCAACACTTGTTGGTTGAATTGAAAAAAGATAATCGAAAGTTTTCTGGAGGATTTAACCCCTATCACCACCATTACAAAATATATCAATTTCTTCCATTAAAACGTCGGATAAATTATAAGATTATTTAGAAAACAAATTTTTTGAAGTGGTATTCAAAACTAGATTTAATTTTTCTTTCAAGTTTTTTTGCTGCGTTTACATTAACTGTATGGCTATTGTCCTCAATTTCAGTTTTCAATCTAGAGAGAATAAGTTTTATCTCTACTTTAATGTGATTTTTCTGTTATTTAACAAAAAAAAAACTTGCAAAAGAAATCCCGGGATTGGTAGCACTAATCCCGGGATTTTCGGGACTGCAAAAAGGCTCGAATCCCGGGATCCCGGGACTGAAATCCCTACTACTGATACTACTACCATTAGAAAGAGTATAAAATTTTTCATAAAAAGTTTGCAATAATTTCTTTCCTAAATATGTCACTTCGGTAGTTTTTTAGCTTTCAAAGTTAAAAATCGTTTTGAAAACTTAATATTTCGCTTTAAAACTAAACACAGTTTTTTCAAGCTTTAAAACGATTTAAAATTTGAAAGCTAAAAAACTACCGAAGTGACATATTTAGGAAAAAAATTATTACAAACTTTTTTATGAAAAATTGTATGCTCTTTCTAATGGTAGTAGTCTCAGTAGTGTCTGCTTTTTCTCTTTCACCAGATATGTACAAAAGTGTTTCGAAGAGTACTCTTTCACTCTTAAAACAAAGAAATACGATGCGCTACCAGTAAATATTAATATTATGGGCTCTCCTTGCACCAGAATTTTTAGTTTCTATTGTTTTAACAAAAAAACTTGTTGGAAAGCAAATCGGAAGCGAAAAAAAAAATAATTATGAAGCAGTCTAATGTACATACTTCATGTGTATCCCTTTTAAGAACTCTTATAAAAATAATTGGGACTGTTTTGGAAATATGTAAAGGGTTAGAATTGTCATGTTGTTCTATCCCACGCCTACTTGTACACTCCAGTCTATAATTTCTGCAAATTAATTAGTAGCAGTCGGAGCATTTACGTACATGAACTAAATTATGGAAGGAACGTCCTTTAGCACGTATCGCAAGGAGGATCGAAGGTCTTTGATTTCTGATGTACATACAACATATGGATTTAAAAAAAAAGGAAAACCAAATAAAAGGGATGAAATTATTGTAAAGTAATTAAATTTTAATTGCAATCAAGTTCACATTTCTGTTTTATTCGTATTTGAAATCCAAAGTTATATAACGGATTAATGTTATATAAAGCGTTAATAATCATACGTTTGTGCACTTATCTACGTGATTCAAATGCAAAAACGTAAAAATTATGAATAACATCATTTAAATATAAATCGCACCCCAAAAAATAAAGAGAGAAAACAGCGTGAGAAATTCTGATGCGCAATTTGCCATTTAATAAGGCACCGTCAACAGCCTCGAGCCATGCGCAACAATTTGATTTAGGAACTGCTCTGAGTACGAAAGAAACTGCGTGTTTGATGATGAATGAGTACGAGTATATACAAGTATATGTATATATGTATGTCTATATCCTTTTTTTTTTTTTTGTAAGGATATTTTAAGTATTACACCCTGAGGAATGCCTACCCTTTTATAATGTTTTGTCCTACAACTATGCTTGTAAAGGGCAGGGTACAGAAGCAATGTTGGTCCACACATAATGATGTTTGGCTTGTGTATTATGTGTACTCGCATTGTTTCCTTGAAAAAATTCGAAGCATTAGGTTTGATCTGAAGACTATAGTCGCAATAATCATGATACTTTCGTGATATTACGCAATTTTTTTGCCGCAGTTATATATTATACATGCATCCTTACATATATTTATTATATTGTCATAAACTTGATTTATTGAATTCCTTTAGAACCAGAATCTACTCTTTATTGCATAGGCAGAGAAATTCGAAATTAAAAGTGGATGGGCCACATTTTTATGATTAAATTTTAACCCTTTGATGACAAAGGAAAAAAATCACTCTAGCAATTTATGAGCTGCGCACTGTCGTAGAACTAATAAGTGAGTATCAAGCTTTGTTTCACTTAACCATCAACGACTGAAGTGCCGATATCGGATCTGAAATAGATTGAATAGACGAGGTGCTCTATCGAAAATCATTAACATCATTATAGCTCAATATGAGGCCTTCAAACGTAGAGTCTTGTATAACAGGAAGCATTTAGATTGTTTTACGCTCTTAACGAGTTCATGCGGAAAGGGTGTTTGCTGTTTTCAATCCTGTTTGTAATAGTACTGAATGATATTCTCAGCAGAGCTTTGGTTTTTACTAATCTTGGCATTGCATTGACCTTTAGCGAGTACACAAATGATCTCGTCTCGTCTTCAACTCCAAGCTCTCCGACAAGCAAACAAAACTTACAAATGTTAGTTGACACTGGGGATTATCGTAAATTTCAGTCTGAGAAAATTCCCCGGGAATATTTATTCACGATAACCCCCAGTAACTTTCTGGGGTTTTGAAATTTGGATTCGGCATAAAAAAACTACACACATCAAATCAATGTCCTTAAGCTTGCTGCACATTAAATCGAAATTACAAATATTTTTACTCTTATTATGTATGATAACTCAGGTCAAGTTGTGTTGTGTTAAGACAGTATAATTTATTCATATGAGCCGTTCAAAATGACAATGGTGCAACTCCAAAACGAGGCAAAAGTAATATCATATAAATTATGTGCCAGAATGATCTGTCATTTGGTCGATATCATTTTTTCAACTTAATCTTAAGAATTCATATAATCAAGTACATTTTTCGTGAAAACAGAAATCAATTTTATTCATCCCTAACAAAATGCCAACCAATTAATATTACATTACATTACTTTTGCCTCGTTTGGAATTGCACCATTGTCTCATTTTGAACGGCTCATATAAGATAGTTAGACTATTAAAACTGAAAAGATTTTTGGAAACTCCACGGTTACCATCAAAAATCTGAAAGAGGGTGTCAAAAAAGTGGGAAGAGAATTTTTTTCCAAATTTTTTAAAGGGGTCGCTCAAAGCCGTTTTATGCAAAATGCTTCGATTTGCTTGACTCAACATAAATTATTAGGGAAAGAGGGGGTAATATGGACTACGCGGGTAATATGGATTACACGGATATTTTTCATTTCTTCATAGGATTTACCGTTATTCATGTTCAAACGTTACGCCAATACATTAAGCTTATGTTAGTGAGACTTCATCGTTCGGTGAAGTCACGTGTGTTTGAGAAGTTGTTTTTTCTAAAAAAATATTTAGAGAGTTTTTCTAGTGAGTAGACTTCACTATTTCACTTTGAAGACATCGTGTTTTTAAATAAATCATTAATTATATAAAGTCAAGTGAATATCATTTTATAATTTATTAACACAAATTAGTTCATTAATCACAAGAGTTTTTGATAAAAAAACCATTTATGCCATCAACTCGTGCTGCGGGAGAAAAAAGCCTCAAAAGCAAATGTGTTTATCATCTTCTTCAGATGGAGAATATTGTTACAGTTTTCATGACAAGTCTGATGGTGATGATTGGAATTCGTAAACCCCAAAGAAAAACTAGTAAGGGTGTTACCTTGGCCTGGCCAAACATTAAATACCTTACACAGCATTATTTTGAAATTTATATGGGGGTGCCACGCCCTCTTGTCCGTATTCACCCAGTTTTTTCTAAGAGTTTGAATTTATAGTTCTTAGTATTTGAGTGAAACTTGGTTGGATTATCTCAAAAAATGTTTTCATTATAGCGTTTTGAACCTTTTGCTTATGTGGAAGGTGCCTAGCCCTCTTGTCTGATTTTATCCAGTTTTTGCTTAAAGCTTGCATTTATAATTCTTAGTGTCTGAGTAAAATTTAGTTCGATTGCCTCAAAAACGCTTTCAGTATAGCGTTTTGAAGCTTTTGCTTATATGAAAAGGTGCCACGCCCTATTGTCCGAATTCATCCAGTTTTTGTTTCAGAGCTTGCGCTTACAACTTGTAGTATTTATGTGTATTTTGGTTGCGTTATCGTGAAAAATACTCCAAAAGTTGTATTTTGAATATATTTTTTGTATGGGCGGACAAAGTGAATATACCCTGGGTGGTAGGGTATAATAAAAGGAAAAATGGAGATACTGTAATAATCTTTATTCAGAAGATCGCCGTGGCGAGGCTTGGTTTGAATGTGTAATCCGACATTTTTGTAT